>WBNQ01018485.1:11627-24295 GCA_013401375.1 Spizella passerina
GGGGACAAGGAAGAAACTCTACATACCTGCAGTTGCTCTTATTTCTTTTTCCTGAGAAGTGCATCAGTGGATGCGATCCACAAAGGGATGTGTTGC
This sequence comes from Spizella passerina, assembly GCA_013401375.1. Taxonomy (NCBI): domain Eukaryota; kingdom Metazoa; phylum Chordata; class Aves; order Passeriformes; family Passerellidae; genus Spizella; species Spizella passerina. The sequence continues at coordinate 11,724 of WBNQ01018485.1, forward strand.
TGACAAAGAGCAGTTGGGTCTGCTCCTGCTACAGTCTTTTGGAAACTGCCACAAGCTTTCCCTTAAAAAGTAACTTTATCCAAGTAATTGCAAGCTAATTTCTTACATTGTCCTAACACAGCATCAAGGGCTCAAAAACCTGTAACCAGCAATAAAAATATGAAGTAACATTTTTCACCTAGACATCTTTTGGAGCTGAAACTCCTTTGTATTTGACATCCAGGAAACAGTACTTCTGTCTTCCTAAATATTTGCTGTCTTCTATTGTAACTCCTAAAGTGATTTTGGGAACTTAGGGCTGGAAGGCTCCTCCTGGGTCGTCAAATGCATTGATGAACAATACCCTACTGTCAGTCTCTCAATAGCTGACAGCTCTTGCCACTACAATGTCTCTACTGGGAAGCAAATGCAGAATGCTAGTCCTCTGGTGTTTAGTAATATTTCTGTGTTTTTCATACTTAATTTGTTTGTACCCAATTTTTACTCAGCTGTTCTTGTGCTTCTGTTAATATCTGGGGTATCAATGACTCCTTCCTGATTTTTCCCTCTTAGATTATTCCATGAGATGATACAATTCTGTCCCCATACAAAAATACAAATTGGCCATACTTTACATGAGGTAATTCCAGATCTCCAAGAACCCCTAAAGGACATTTTTTATTGCTCTTTTACTGCTACCAGCCTTCCACTTCTTTTCCTCATCCATGTATTTAGTCAGGAACTTGTAATACAAGTTACAATACGCTCTGCACACAGTAATATTGAAATATTTTGCAGTATTCAGTTCCTTTTACCTCTGCCCCAACATAGCTGCACTCTCAGGACTCTTCAAAACTCCTCAAAAAGGGTTAAGCCAGAAAAAAGAGTTGTTTTACTTCCACTGCCTCACTGGTAAGGGGTGCCTTTCCACAGTCTACTATTGTAGTCTGCAATTGCATGAAAACCTTTTGCCAACAGAGTACAGCAGTATTCTCATATCAGCAAAGAACTTCTTGTGTAAATACAACCTTGTTCAACATCCTGGCAACCCTGGCACAGAATGAATAGAGCAAACAACCTGCTTCCTCACCCCTGAAAATGTATCTGAGCACATTAGCTGGAGCTGTTGGGCAGCTGGAACAGACCTTTCTTGCCTGGTACTTCCTGTGTCATTAGTAGGTAATTTCAGACTCCAGGGCTGTGCAATCTGCAGAGTGGATTGAACAACTAGAAAAAGGCAAAACTTTTTTCCCATTCTTCATCTCGTGTAGAAGAGAAAAATGCTCCTAAGACACTCAAGAAAATTAAAACTTAAACTTTCTGGAGTTAATGCATATATGTATTGCAGAGCAGAATTTATTTTACTTTGCAAGTGGTAATATGCCCCAACATCTTGGTAGGTCATTACTCTCTAATATTATTCCAGTTGCGCTGGGATTAAGTCTGCACTTCAGATTATCATTTACCCTTCCTCTGTCTCTTCTCATAAACACAGGATACGCCTTCCCTACCTCAAATTATAAGGGATATCCAAGCTTTACAACAAGTGCTGAAGCCACCTGTTCTTATCTTTTATGTTTTGCCACCTGACCCAGAAAACCACTGAATATGAAAAAGGGCTTGTTTGGTATCACCCACTCCAATGAAACAGTAAAATTATACATGAGCACAATTCAAGTCAAGGAAATAATTTCATTGCCTTTAGAGGGACAAGATTTCTTCTTAAAAGGTTTTGCTTTGGCAGTTATCTAACCTTCTCTATTTTATTATAATGGAATTAGGAACAAAATATCATTATTATTTCCCTCTTTTCAACCAAATGATAGTAAGAACTGTCTCCTTCATTTTGCTGCAGCCTATGAGAGATGTAAAGTATTTAGGAAACAAGTTGTCCAAAGCAGTCAGTAGATTCAAGCTCCAGGTTTGAGTTGCTTTAGAACTTTCAGAAAAATATCAAGTGACAAATGTTTCTTGGTTGAAGCAAAATCAGAAGGCCAGCTACCTCAAGGGTGTCTCTGGCTCTGGTGGATCCTCTTACACCCCTCCTGGAAATCCTGAATGCTTTAATGCCCCTCTGAACTGCCTGTACAACACCTATGGCATGGGGAATGAACAGGAAGAATTAGAGATCTGTGTGTGGACCATGATCTCACTGGATTACAGAGACATGGTGGGATAGCCCACATGAGTGGAATGTTGTCATGGACAGCTATGTACTATTTAGGAAAGACAGGCAGCAAATCAAGGTGGTACAGCTGCTCTTTGTGTGAGGAGGGCAGCTGGAATGTATGGTGCTTACTTAGGGCTGGATGAAGAGTGTGTTGAGAGTTTGTGGGTAACAAATAAGGGGCTGGGCATCATGGTGATGCAGTTGTTTAGTAGAGGCCACCTGGGCAGGTAGAAAAAAAATCAATGAAGTCTTCTGCAGGGAGCTGGATGTAGTCTAGTGATGTTCCCCAGGGGTAGTACTGGCTTCAGTCCTGTTTAACTCATTCATCAATGAAGTGGATGAAGGGCCAGAGTGTAAGTTTGCTGACAATACAAAACTGGGAGCAGTGGCTGATATACCAGAAGGCTGTGCTGCTATTCAAAGGGATCTGGACACACTGGGTCTGTCACCCGGGGAGAAATAACCCCAGACCCCAGCACAGGCTGAGGGCCAATCTGCTGGAAAGCAGCTCTACAGAGAAGGACCTGGGGGTCCTGGTGGACAACAAGCTGCCCATGAGCCACCAGTGCCCCTGTGGCCAGGAAGGCCAATGGAGACCTGGGCTACATTAGGAAGAGCATTCCAGCAGGGCAAGGGAGGTGATCCTGCCCCTTTGCTGAGGCCTGGTAAGGGACATCTGGGGTGCTGTGTCCACTTCTGGGCTCCTCAGGACAAGAAAGATAGGGAACTACTAGAGAGGGGCCAGTGGAAGGCTATGATGAGGGGACTGGAGCATCTCTCTCATGAGGATAGGCCAAGGAAGCTGAGCCTGTTTGGTCTAGAGAGGAGATGAGTGAGAGGAGATAGGGGATACTATCAATGCACACAAATACCTTTACAGCAGGTATCAAAAGAATGGCACTGCCCTCTTTTCAGTGGTTCCCAGCAACAGGACAAGAGAAAACAGTCAGAAATTAATGCACAGAAGTTCCACTTAAACTTAAGGAAGAATTCCTTTACTGTGGAGATCACTGACAGAGTCTGCCCAGAGAGCCTGTAGAATTTCATTCTCTGGAGATATTTAAAACCTGACCGGATGTGATCCTGTGTAGCCTGCCCCAGGTAAACCTGCTTTGAGGGGGAAAGAGGATTGAACTAGATGATCTCCAGGGGTCACTTCCAACCCCAAAGATTCTGTGATAATCTATACCTGTAAAAATTGTCCTTGACATTATTAATCTATAAAAATTCTCTTGGGATTTAGTAAGACAATCTATCTGTGATGAAAACTAGATAAAGCTCATGAAAATGAAGATTTTACTAAATTTTTAATATAAAAGAACCAGTATTCTAGAATATAATTTTTATAGACACATTGACTGGCAAAAGCTAATATCTCTCAAAGACAAAAGCAAACTATAGCCAAACCTAAAAGTCCATCTTTTCAGGTGAACCTGTACTGAGCAATCAATTAGATAAAGCTGGAAGAAAATTTGGCTTCCTTTACTGCTTAATGTGAAAGTAGAAAATCCTCGGCAATTGTGTCATTTAAGAACACAGAGGTGGCATAGCTCAAGAAATGTCACAGAATTATTCAGTAGGCATCTGGGTGGGGAGAGAGGAGCATATTTTTACAGCAGCTGGAAGATTGTGTTCAATTTGGCTATGAGAAATCAACAAACAGGTCAGTAGGCAGCAGAGAGGAAGAGACGCTTCATGACTTGGCAGAAAGATAAGGAACAGGCACACAGAGATCCAAAACCCAAGCAAAAGTCTGCTAATAGAAAATAGAATAAAAGATGCTTCTGGGTTTCAGCACATTATTTCCCCCCTAGATCTGCATATTTTCCACGTTAGTAAAACAAAAAGTAATACATTGCTTAATCTCATGTAAAATGTGTGCATGTATACACCTGCACACACATCCTTGAGAAGTGAGATCATGGAGCAGTGGTTCAAGGAAAGGCGTCCCTCAGACCCAGAGCAGCCATCACGGTTTGCAGGAGTGCAATCAGAGCTTTCCTCCCATGAAGGCAGGGCCTCAGGATCCAGGTTACAGGGAAGAGCATTACTGCTGTCTACCCATGTGAGGTGGAGTGACACCTACGTGGAAGTCTGGAAAGGTTCCAGCTGCAAGGATGAAATCCTTACCTAAGGTGATTAAACAGAGTCCCATTTACTTCAGCAGAGCTGTGACATTTTACACTAAGGGAGGATGTGGCCCCATCTTCTTCCTTTGTGTTTTGCTCTTATTCACGGTGCACGGGAAGGCAGAGATTGTGGTCACATTACACCTCGCTCAAGACATAAAGACCTGTACACCTGCTATTGCTCACTGTACACCTTCCTTTCTAGCTCATTGAGATTTCAATTGTGTGCTTTCATTTCATGCTCATGCAAGGACAAACCTGTCTCTTTAATTCTACCTATTAGCATTGCCCTCTAATCCTAATCCTTAAAATAGCAGGACAAAAGTAGTAAGTAAAATCTGTTTTTCTTGAATGTAATTTTTTAAAGGCAAAACACCAAATTTTCATTAGCAAAACAGTGAGTCACCCTATCAACTGTGCCCAGAATAAATAAGAACTGCATTCATTGAAATTGAAACTGTGTGTTTTCCCTTAATGGGCAAGTGTCTCTGAGGAGAACCTGGTAGGAGAAAGTGATTCAGCCTTTTGGGGTATTTTTCCTCCCTCCTCAGCTATGAAAATAAATTAATTTTTTTCTCAGTTCCTGGAAACACAAAAGGTACATAAGATACAAAACAATACACTCTGTTCTTAGTTGCTAGCAAGAAAGAGTATTACAAAAATTTTCATAAGATCATTCCTGCAGTCATTTCTGATATCACATATCCTTTTTATTATTGACAATATTTTTGTAATGCAGTAATTTTACTGAGAAACACTATAGAATGAGAAGATAGAGACAAAACATGAAAGCAAAATAAGAAAACATAATATTAGTAGAGAGACAAAATCACTTACTCGATGACCTTAATTAAATGTCATGTCCCTACAATAGTCTCATTAACCTCATAGATAAATGAGGACTTAAAACTTATGACCATGACAGAATTTGACCTAAACTCTGATTAAAATAAGATGCTGGAAAATGCTCTGCATCAGTTGCCTATCAGGGACCAAGGCTACCAAGCAATCACACCAGTTCTCCATAACCAGATTTGTCTGTCCTTTGCTGAAAATTTCACTAATCCATGTAGTGTATTATAAGCATTTGGGATGGGATTTAACTCAAAGAAGTGACAAAACAATGGCTTTATCATATAAATTTTTATCTATAGTAATTACCTACTGCATCTTTTGATGTCTGCCTGTGTGCTTCAGGAAATAAAGACCCATGAAGTTACTTACACTCTTGCAAAAGTCTTGGCTTTCTCTGTTTGATGACCAGTTCACATGATTTACCTAAGATCTTGTAAAGTAATTTAAAATAACTTTCTAGGAAGCCCAGCAGCTTCTGACTATTTGTGTATGCACTTGCTGTCATAAGAAACCTTGCTGGCTGCCAGGTACTGTATCAATTCCTTGGAAGAGCAGTCAGACAGGAAAACCTGGGGCAGTCAAAAGGTTACTCTGAAAATGGGACACTTATTTGGCAAACCACTCCCTTACTCAGTGCTTGCTATTCTTTGCTCTGAGTTTGCCACAGCAAAGGAATGTCACCATTCCTTTAGAGGTGGGGAGTCACATTAGAGCCTTATTTTAACATAGAATTAATCTTACCTGTTTATTTCTAGAGCTTCAGTCAGTCTTATAATCATCTTTCTTAAGTGACAGCACCTGCTAATATTCCAGAGGAAAGTACTCCACTGCCTGGTATAGTCCCTTTATTGGAGAAGGTACTTCTGTTTATTTACTCCATGTAAAATTCAATCCTCCTCTCTATAAAACAAGACTGCCTACAAGTGCTCTGAAAATTTAGGATTCTCTTTATGGTCTGAATTACAGAATCTGGAATAGTCAGATTCTTCTAGAGCTTTTGAGAAAAGAGCTCCTCAGCACTGAAATGTCCTTCATTTATAGATAGTTAACACTCAATGACTAAGCACACTAATCAAACACAAACCCTGATCACACTAATTACACTAATCACACACAAACCCTGATTAGGTATACTAAAGCTTTAGCCATTCAGAAACTTCTACTGCCTGCATGCAGAAATGGATGCCTGTGCTGAGAAATCATAGATTTCTTTTTCAGAGCTGCAAGCTACCAACACCACAAGCACAAAGGTAAGTGCTCAGAACCTGTGAAAGCCAGAGCCTGGCAGTACATCGGGCTGTATGCACATAACCAGGAACAGGGAATATGTATAGGTATGTTTGGAAATGTCAGATTGTCTTCCGTTGTGCTGGCACCAAAATTGCTCTGAGAGCCATTTCTTCCTTCGTCATCTGTGAAGTTCTCCCCAGCATTCCCTCTAATCCAGTTAGGGTTTGTGGCACAGATGACTGGGCATTCAGTGCAACAGGCAACTCTCAATAGAAACCCAAGAGGAATCCCTTCAGACCAAGTGCTCCCACAGGCATGTATGCTCAAACCCCTCTAATAGCCCTCTAAGCCTAAAGGAAATATTTCAAGTGACAGAAGGAGGGAAGCTTTCATGCTCTGCCCCTTACAGTCATCATTTGAAACCTAGAAATTGCAGAGTATATTTCTCCATTTCAGAATAATTCCTACAAATGTTTCATCATAATCTGAATTTCAACAAAATTGACTATGGCAGAAGAACTTGGTGATGAGATTTGCTTTGGAATCTCCATGTTTTATTTCTAGTTCACTGTCTCTTAACATATCTATTAGTGACATTTTGCAATATCTTACGTCATTTGTGACTGCAAGCCAGGACCTGATGTGACTAACAGAAAAGGGAAATCACATATAATGACATGCAGCTAAGTATAAATACCTTACTTCAAACAAAAAAAGAGGAGTGGAAAAAGGGGGAAAGAAATTCTCTGTGACATGTATTTTTAGACAAATTCATGAAAAAAATCCTTTTTAGTATGGTTTTGATTACTCATTTTAGTATTTCAGAGCTTCAAGTGCATTGTTACAAGCTGTCTCCACCTGTCAAATCTCTCTTCAGTGATGCAGAGGTCTATGAAGAGAAGAAAGAAACATCAGATTTCCCTTAAAAAGCTCTGGGCTGAAAGCTAACTATTTTTCAAACTAAGGGCCTTATAAAGGTTTTGGTTTGGGGTTGGGTTTTTTTCTGTTGGTGAGGTTTTGTTGGGTTTTTTTTTTTTTTTGGACAGACACTGGTAATACAGATAAATTTTCCTCTATCCAGACATAAAGAGAAATGCTGCCAGAGAAGCTTTACAGTATAGGCAAATCAGCTCTTCTGTATTTGTGTGTCCTTCTTAGCTCGCTCATGTTTGCTAAAAGCCAGCAGCCTTGCATTCGTTGCTAAAATAAAATCTGCTTTAAGGATGAAGGCAGAGGTAGCTACTGGGTCATTCCAGGCTGGAGGAAATAAATACACTAAATGTTTCTGTATATAGCTCCTGTGGTTTTGACTTTTTTTTTTTTCTTTAAAAGATCAATAAATTAGAAAATTAGAAATAGAAATATTTTTCCAAGCTTTATTGAATTTTCTGGTGCTGCTTACTTTCAAGCCTTCTATCCTGATACTGATTTCTGACAGCATGCATATGCAAGAGACATGTGCACTTCTCTGCATGAGTCAGATGACAAGAGAAAGAAATTCCAGCAGTGGTGGGAACCCTGACTCCCACCCCATGCCTGTGCACTCGCTGCTGAATGCATTTGCAGATTGCTGTTATGTCTCATGGCATAACAAAAAAAGCTCCAAAAGCAAAAACAATCAAACGCCCTTTGGTAAGCCATTGCTAAGAGGTGTTTTCACATTCTTTGATTAGCAGCCACAATATTAGTAGAAGAAAAGCCTCTAAAAATACCTGCATTAGGTCATGCTACAGAGGTGTTTTACTTGAATCTGAAAATGTGAAGCATCCAGTACCATGCACTGATACTCTTCCCTTACTGTTTAATAACCCAAGGCTGTCACTACTGCTTACTATTAGGTATCTCCTTCCTTTTTCTTTTCCTTTTTTCCCTTTTCCTTTTCCCCTTCCTTTTTTCTCTCTGAGGTCTCTTACAAGTCTTATATTCTGCATATCTCTTCCCAAACAGTGACTGCAAGAACTGTAAGCACTTACTGCTGATCCATTCAGCATCTCTGTAATAACTTCTCTGCTCCAAGACTGACTACGTGAACAATTTTTCCAAGCCCATAAAACTCATTGTATTTTTTACTGAGAGCATCTATTCATTCAAAGAAAATAGTATGTATATCAATGGAGAAAACAGTGTGAATATCAAGGGATGAAGTCCAGACAATTCTAGCAAGAAAGAGCATCAAATCCTTTCTATTTAGATGTGGTCTTCTGGGTGATAGAGTAACCACCACCATCCACTAAAATCTGATATTCAGCAAACATCAAGAAGAGGTTACTAGATTATAGATTACAAAGAAAATAACAGACAGGATGTCAAAGCCTGAAAAAGAAGTGATATGTATTTATTTATTACCAAGGATTTTTTGCACAAAAGTCTCTTTTGTATATCAAAATTAATATCAATTTGCCCTGACTTCCCCTATCTCAATAAATAACTTTGGAAATGCAGTAATTCCTCAGCTGCATATAAAACATTTGATAAGCAGCCTTTTTCATACGCTGATATAAAATTTATATGTCTGAAATGTGCCTTTAACACAAGTCAGAAGTGAAGGGATCAAATAAATCTCTGGTATAATTACAAGGCTTCCAAGTGAGCTAAAGTAAGATGAATTTCACTCGAGGCTTTATATTTAGCCTGGAAACAACCAGCCCGGGCATCCTGAATCAGACAGAGCTAGCACACGTGCATGTGCTACAGCTGCCGCCGTGATGCAGATGCTAATAATTCAGCGGCTTTGTACCCTGTGATTATGCATGTGCCGTCTAGTGGTTCAGATTAAAGAGTTAAACAAAGTGCTTCTCCCTCCCCTCTTGGCGGAAGATAATTCAAACCCATCTGATATTCACAGACAGTTGGACGGCAGCTGAGGTTTCACCAGGAATCCCACGTATGGCCAGAAGCAGCATACACCTCGGTGTTTCCGGGAGCCACAGGCAGCCAGAACAGATGGTAGAAATCATCATCCCCAGACAGTCATCAGGGGAACCTCAGGCCACATGCCTGAATTTTTCTCAATGAAGCGCACGGAAGGCAGGCATTCGATCCGTGCGGCGGCAGCTGCCGGCTCCTGGGGGAGCGGGAGGCGCGGAGCGGAGGAAAGCTCTCTCGGGCAGGTTAGTGACAGGTCACGCCGTGACATTAGCAGCCCGGAAATATCGCCTCTCCCAGGGGGCTCCGACAAAAGCTTCCTCGTAATTCAAACACAGTTCAGTGCTTACAGATTACAGCACATAATCTGCTTGGCAACAGCACAGCGCACAGAGACGCTGTGCTGCCTGACTTCTCCCTTTCTTCTAGCTGCTTCCACTAGAAATGTCAGAAGGAATTCTTGATGCAGCAAATGTCCTATGCAAATCTCGAGGGAGGAAGAGCACAGCTTCCCTGCAATTTTCAGAATGAAACCTGGAGGCAAGGCTGATGGTGACAGCTCAACTCCCTCGTTCAGATATCCCTAACCTTTTTGTTCCATTTGTGACATGCTATATCCAGCATCCTCATTGATCATCACTGCCTGTCTGAATCACCCAGTCCCTTCTGTGAGCAGTGAGACTTCCTGCAACTGTCAGCCTCATTAGAGGGAAAACTTCCTTGGTGACATTTTGGAGGAAACAAGGCATTTGGAAGAAGAGTCTTAAAATATTGCATTTGACAAAGTGGATGGTTTAAAAACTCATTGCCCCAGCCCTACAACTGCCTCCTCAGTCTCACCACAGCTCTCCTGTGCACAGCCAGCCATGCAAGACAGTCTGCTGATGGAAACTCTCCAAACCCCAGGCCTGCTTTAAACCTTCTTTGCTGACAGGTCAGGACCATGGTGCTCAGCCAAGCACTCCAGAATTACATCCTTGAGAGCTCAGTAATATAAATATACATACGTTGTGGGCTTGTGTGTACAGAAATAAATGGGTGAGGATGTTTGTGTGCATGCATTTGTAAATACAAATAAAATTACTTCATTCCCAGAAGCTACTTCCTATTTGATTGCTTACGCATTCCAAGTATAAATGGAGTTTATCAGGATCTGAAGTGGACAGATTTTGAAATTAAATATTTTTTAAGAGTTTTGTTATGCTAAGTGAAGTATTTTACCAGTTGATTTCTCTGTTGAAAAACTTACTTATATACCTACTTTGCAGAAGAAGGTAGAAACTTCATTAGAATTAGAATTAGAAACTTTCTAATTTTAGGAAGTTCAACTGTTTCCTGCCTTGTAGAATAGACAGCCCCCACTCACACTTCTGGTATTTTTTCCTGCTGTGCTGGATACTGCATTTCCCACTCTCTTGCTTGCCTATTATTTCCTGGTAGCTCCTATGCAGATAGATCTCAGGTGGTGCTTCTCAGCTTCTGGAGAAGCTGCCTTCAGCTCTCACTGGACTGGTGGTTACAATAAAAAATCCTCAGTCCTGTCCTAAGGATCCGTAGCATTCTTTGTGCTGTACAGGGAAACCATGAGCGTGGACTGTGCAGTGTCTGATACACTGGAACTTTCCAGCAGCCATTGCATATGACCTTCACCAAGACCTGACCAAGCAGCAGAAACCTGGATTTTCCATGTAAACACTGACCAATTGTCCAGGACTTCCAGAAGTCAGGAAGACTGGCCAGGAAGAAAGAGAACTGAAGCTCTACTTGATACTGCAAACTGATTAGAGCATTCAGCAGCCTATTAAACACTAGGAAAAGAGTCAGGAAATTGACTTAAGGCCATTCAGTCATTGACCGTCAAATTTTATTCCATCACCACATATCTATTGCCTTTCTAAAATATTTATAGTTTTACATGGAAAACCTTTAAATGGAACCCTCATTTTATGAAAGGATTTCCAGAGTCATAAATATTTGTGTTGCTCCTTTTTAAGACTTGAAGTTTTGCTTTAGAAACAGGGGAAAAAAGCAATTACTCTTTTCAAGGGAACATTGCACCACTGACCTTTACAAGATGCAAAGATGTGCAGTTATGTCTATTTTCATTCTCCGATTCAAACTGACAGCTCTGTTACTTGTCCAGCCATTTCCTGCAGGTGATGGAGGCAATATTGGTCAATAGTATATCAATGGGAATCGAGGTATCCATGGGAATCAACAAGGCTGTCCAGCAAATTTTACTGTATGCCACAGCCTCCCAGGCACAGCAGCACAGCATGCCTTTCCTACTAATATCAGCCAAATGTTCCTAGAACAGCTCATGCAAAATCAATAACAGCAAGGGTAAAGATCTTAGCTCTGTAAATAATACCCACATGAGGTTCTGAGCCCCACAAAATGGGAAGAAAAATTGCAGTAAGGAGGCTGAGATGTTGCATCCCAGCAGAAGCATGCTGCCACACACCATACATTAGGGTAATGGTCTGCTCCAGGCCGGTGGCATTAGCACAATATGAATCCTCGAGCAGAGTCACAACCAGCACATTCCCTTTGGCTCACTGTGGAGCATAAGGACAGGGCTTCACCAAAAATGTATGGGATCATTTGCAGACAAAGCAGGGAGGATATTACAGCTCCTGGCAAGGCAATGAAATATGCAAAGCTGGGAAGGAGCAAATTAGACCACAGCAGAGAGAGCAACTATCTCAGGGCAAGCTTATGCTATTTTCTTACTCTGGCACAGTAGTGCAACAAACCCTTGGAGTGTCAGAAAGAAGCAGGCTGAGAAAGGTGATGGGAGGATACTGGAGATACAGCATTAATTCAGTGTGATCAGTCACTCAATCACTGAGTTACCGATTGCCAAACATAACCCTGCACTTTCAGAGAATACAAGCACACAGAAAAATTTAAGAAAAGCAAAGGTACATTAAAAGCATGCATGAGAAAAGCAAATACTGAGAAAGTAGTAAGGACAGAGAATGACAAACAGAAAAAGAAGCCCAGAAATAAAGGCAAATATGCACAGAACAAGCAAGAGACAGAGAGAAAAGTAAAGACTTAAGTAAAAGTAGTGATTAAAAAAAGGTTATCCCACAAATCCTTCTGCAGTTTTTTTTTAGTCTCTGAGGAAGGAATTCAGTTGTAACAATTATCTTTACAGAAGGGAAATGAAGACCTGCTTTGACGAACAGCTATATAAAATTTATAGTTGTAAATCATAGACTTCTTATATTCATTTGTTTCACATCTGCTGCAAAAAAAAAAAAAAAAGGAAAATGAAAATGAAACAGCATCAAAATCTATAAAGAAAGTAAGAAAACCTGGCAAGGGTACTTTTTTTT
>WBNQ01018487.1:0-49583 GCA_013401375.1 Spizella passerina
CTGACCAAAGGGACATCCCATACCATATGATACCTTGCTCAGCAATAAAATTAGGGGAAAAGTTGGCTGGGGGCCTGTGGCTCAGGGCCTGGTTGTTGGTGAGCAATTGTTTTCAATTACATAAGCTGTCTTTCTTGGGTCTTATTTATCTTTGTTGTTTTCCTTTTAATTACATTGTTGTTATTTATTTATTTATTTATTTATTTATTCTTACTAAGTGTTCTTATCCCACCTCATGAGATTTCTCACTTTCACCCTTCCAATTCTCATCTTGCCTAGAGCACAGGGGCAGGGAAATGAGAAAGGAGTAGGGTGACATTTAGTTGCCAGCTGAGGTTAAACCACGACACCCCTCAACTTAAATAGCTCCTTTCTCCTGGTTGTCCCTGGCAGATTTGTGCAACCCAGTTGTATCCCCTTTCTGTGTTTACTGTTTCAAGCTAAACAGTTTCACTTCAGTCTCTTTTTATGAACTATGCTTTAAAAGTTATCAGAATAGTGGAAAACCTATACCCATATAAAAACTTGTATATTTTACTGTGAAAATAGCCCATGACTGTTGTTATTCAAAGTAATGTTCCTGCAGAAGTTATTAGTGCATTTCATGCACTGTTTCAAAAGCACAGAGTGGTGTCAAGAAAAACACAGAAAGCCTTTATTTTAACTCATTATGTAGAGGTAGGAGTCCCTTTCAGAGATATTTGTTTAGACTAAAACAGTGAGTGTGAGTATAATCCATTTAATTAGTTGAAGGGAGAAACACTTTGCAGAGGATGATTCCTAATCTGCAGATAAAACCATGGATGGAGCATCCTAGTTCCTTAGGCAGGAGTTTGCCTTGGAGCTGAGATGTGGCATGATGAGTGGANGAGTGACTTAATGACACAGTTTTAAATGTAGAAGGCTTAGCAACTTTATTATGCACAGGATTCATCTCCTTAAATCCTTTTTCTGATTGTTCACTCTAGAATCCAAGATTGTCTACAAAAACAAGCATGGTATGTGAAGCACTAGCAACATTTCTTTTATGATGCTTTTATTCTATTTTGTATAGGCATTCTCATAGATTAGGATGTTTAGGATATAAACTATTATCCTATTAGTGTGCTAAACACTTTCCATTGTTTCAGTTTCTGCAGCCAGATTTGCAAAGGAGCAGCAAGTGGTAGCTCCTATGCCAGGATTTTCAGAAGCAAAACAGAGAATCTGGCCCCACCTATGGGTGAGGAACTTAAACATATGCTTGGAAGTGCACTAAAAAGCCTTGAAGTGTTCACCTGAAACACGTAGTTTAACTACATACTTTAAAGCAAGTGTCTACTTCAGATACACTGAGTTTATATAAATTCCCTTGGAAAGTCCTGCAGTCTGGAATCCATGTCAGTGCCTATTAGTGTGTACACTATACATTGTATGTGTGACACTGCCAGATACTGCTTGAGAGAAATATTTTGTCATGCTGGTTTTGGATCTGTCTCACTTCATGACTTATCTTAAATGAGGACTTAATCCCCTAAATCACCAGGCCCTCCTTTGCTTTGGCAGCCAATAGAGGAGATGGAGCCAGTTCTGAAATAGAGCTGCAGTAAGCCTGGGGAGCTGGCACCCACAGGCTTACTGCTGCTCTATTTCACAAGTTATCTTGTGTAAAACTCTGGGTTTAATGAATATGGTAATAGGAAATAAATATGTTAATACATGCTGGGAGTGTCTTATTATAAAGCTTAACAAATATTTGCCATTAAAAATTTTTAAAAATCCTGCACTTGGGCAGTGCATCACATGTAATGTGCTTGCTAATTCCCCTCAGCTTAGGCATCATTTCTGTTCCAAACTAAGCTTTTCCAAACAGCTGCTGCTTACACTTGCAGTCCTGGGAAATAGTTTTTTATTGTTTGCATTTTTCTTTGAGTAAGAAATGTCTTTACTAATATTCTACTGGCCTTAGGATGCACAATAGACAACACTCAGTAGTGAATTAGTGGCAGAAACCATAGCAGAGCCATAATGGGGCTCAAGGAGGTATTTTGTGATGGCCTTTGTATCTATTAGATGATGAACTTATTTTTTGGGTAGTCAACATCCAGTTTGGGCAAGCGCTGGAAGTGTGGGTTTTGAGATAATTGAAAATATTTATTTTAATGCCTGTGTTTGAACAGTAAGATCCAAAGCAAGTGCTGTTTTCAGAGTTCTTAATGGCATGTGGTCCATATTTCACTGCTGTGAGTTTGAGAATCACTTCCATAAAGCAGAAGGACCTGGTAGGTAACAGTACTCTGTTGTGAATGAAGAACCAGAAGATGAATTTTGCTTTTTAGAGCTCATATATAGCAATAGAATTCATGCCTCAACAGGCAGCTGATGGGGTGTGGAATTTTTTTCTTAATAGTAGATATATTGACATAATATTATTTATCTACTCCAGTACTCTAGGCTATCCAAGCAGTATGGAATGGACATCTACCTGAAGAAGGAGTTCCTCCAGTACACAGGGTCTGTGAAGGAACGAGGTGTACTTTACCTTCTGATGTCATTGCCTCAGGTACAGCAAAATGTCAGCATTCAAAAAGGAGCAGAGTAGCTCTGCTTCATGAAAATGGAGCAGAGTTGAAGATAAATTTACCTCTAATCTCTGTGGAATCACAGCATTTCTTATCTTTAGAATCATTGTACTGAACACAGCATGTGAACAGAGATAGGTCTGCATGTAAAATACTACTTTATTTACAATTAGCTGATCTGCTGGTGAAATTCTTAATGTTTGAAACAAAAGCTTGCAAAATGCAAACATCAGCATTTTCCTGTGGCATTAAGATGCAAGTGTTTTTATGTGTACTGTAGTTCTGATGTGTTGAAACCACCAAACTGATGAGCAATGATGAAATTGAATTACAATAAGTGATGACAAAGATCTAGATCACCAATTGATTTTGTAATGAACTTCAGTTTGCTTACATGAATATCTTGTTTATCATTTGTCATAGGAGATTATTGCCATTGTCATAGGAGTCTCAGCAGTAATTGTTAAAATAGGCATGAGACAGCAGCCCAGAGCAGTGGTTATTCCTGCCTTTCATAATAATACAAATGAAATCTTCTATTAAAAGAAAGCAGAAATGAAATAATTTCATACAGGCAGAGCAGAGATGTAAGCTCTGAGGGACTTACTATCAGGTCTTCTGTGATCAGTTGGAGTTTTTCAGCTCTTTTCCATGGAACAAGAATTGAACCTAGAGGAGTGCAGGCACGGAGATTGATCTTGTGCTGTTTTAGCTTTGTGTGTAAATCCTGAGATCACACCAGTCATGCATATAGTGTCCCATAATATCACAATTCAATCAGCCAGTAAAGGGAAAAAAGGAAGCCAGATCATTAGAATGATCCAGGATCATATGGGACAGCTATGTGACACTAATGTGCAATAACAACCCTGTTTCCAGGAGCAGCAAAGAAAAGGGGTGATCGTGGCCTCAGACAGCAACTTCTCCATGGCTGTTGCCCACCACGCCTCCGAGCTCCGTGTGCCCGTGTTTGTGATCCTGTGCACCAGCACGGCCCCGGCCCGCGTGAGGATGTGCCGCGACTACGGCGCCATGGTCATCTCCTACGGCACCACGGGCAAGGACGCCCAGCTGCACGCGCGCAGGCTGGCACAGGAGAACGGATACCTCTACCTGGAAGAGTGAGTGACAGCAGGCACACTAGAGAGATCTCACTAGATACCTGCACAGCTCTGCAAAAACAGTTAGTCTCATTAAAATTATCACAGCTCATCCAAATGCTGCTCTTAGCTGGAATATGGACAGTTACGTGTTCCCAGGCACAAATCATGTCTTTCTGTAACGGTTGGGGATGGAGACCAAAATGAAACACACTTCTCTGCCCCTCAATTAGGCAAACTCTGATTTCTATAAGCTAATATGGCTATAGTTTAATTCTTTAGTAACTCCGTCAGAAAGCGTTTAGGCTGGTGTTCATTTCTGGCCTCTCTGTTTGAAGTGAGGTGGGTAAAAGTTAATCTTTAATGCAAATTGTTCAGTGAAAAAATATGGAGCAAGAATAGGTTAATGCTCTAAGATTTTCACATATCTGGTGTGAGGAGCAAAACTGATCCTGTCTTGAAAAACAATGATTAAGGGTCTACTTCACACATACATTTAAAGTAGTTAAGGATGAGCGTAAATCTAAATTTGAACTATTTGAGGTCACTGGACAAGGCAGATCTAACAAAAACATAAATAAGATGGGCAAAAACTCTTAGAACTCCTACCTTTTTCCTTTTCTCTTTTATCTGTAGCCTCTTATGCATTCCCCCTCCACCCTGCCCCTTTTCTTTTTTTACCTTTCTTCAAGAAAGATTTCCAAAAGCACAGAGGGGTTAATTGTTAACAGTGATCCCTCTGATACCCTGAGCTGGAATGTTATTGTCCCCCTACCACTGCTGCTTCTGTGCAGGCTTCATCCCACTCCTGGTGTTTGTATGGCATCTCCTGCAGGGAGTGCCCATTCCCCTCCAGCTCCCAGGCGCTGCTGCCTCAAACGCAGTAATGGTGCAGGGTGTTGCCTGGGAAGAAGATGCCAGGATGAGCAGAACAGAGGAATTCCTCAGTTCTTTCCCAGCTGGTGTATTGGGAAGGCAGTACTACAAACAACTCCTGTGTTAGCTCTGCCAGCAGCCAGTGACACACAGGGCTGGTTTGTGGGCCTGGTCTGCCACCATGGGCACAGTCTTGTCCCAGACTGGGATTTTCAGTGGGGAATGAGGTGCCCTGAATCGCAGTGAATTTTAAACACTTTTAAGCTCCTTTGAAAATCACAGTTTTCCATAACTTCGTGATTTCCAAATTTGTCAGCCATTTTTCAATTGATGTGTTTACCTCCAGCTGCCTTGCATCAGGTATCATTATCACACAAAAGAACTAAATTATTTTATTGTAATTTGACGCTTTATCTTCCCCTCATCCCTAAATAATGATTTAAGTTACATAAGGTAGATATTCTCCAGGTTCGTGGAACTCCAGGCACAACGCATGTGTAGAACTTCAGCATCCAACACTGAGGAACTCTAAATGTACCCACTGCCATTAATAATACTAAAGCACTCTGATTTATTTCAGGTTTCAGGTTACATGAAACAAGTTGTTCAATCTGTGACTGTGCTTAACTAAAACCTCACAGATGCAATTTTTCACTGGAAAAAAAAAAGGAAAAACCCCTCACTTCAATTGTGAGACTTTTCATAATGGGATATCTGAAAAATATTTTGTTAGGTGTAGACCTGGAGAGGTTTCCCAGTGTAATGTGTGCCTTTATGGATAACCAGTGTTCTCCAGTGTGGGTCTGACACACATTCTTGTCACTTGCCAAAACTTTGTAAAATACCAGCTGAGCTCCCAAGTGTTAGAATGGAACTTCCAAAATGTATTTCAGTTTAATACTAGCTTGGATGCAATCCTAAGCAATTTGGTCTCTGGGTCTCCTCACCCAGGAATTCCTTCCTGAGGCAGAGGGTTGGGTACGTGACTGGGCTGGGCTGTGCCTGCAGCTGGGTGTGTCACTGTCAGCTCTTCCCATTGCTGGGTGCAATTAAAATTCTGTGTCATGAAAATGACCATGCAAGAATTCAAGCAGTTGGAGGACACTTTTTACTTGGTTGCAACTTCCTGGGGAATCCCAGGAAGGAAATGTGATTTTTCAAATTGGAATTCAATCATTTAGTCTGCCTAATTGCTGCCTAGGTGCCCTGAAATTTTTACTAACTACAGGGGCTCAGGACCTCGTTATAAATGCAATGTGACTATTGCCAATAACTAACTCAGTACCTCTGTGAGGGTGTGAGAAACATTCTTGTGAATCAGGGAGGAATGGGTGCTTCAGATTGAATTACACACCTTCCATCCTTGAGAGCCCATTTTTTTCTTGTGTAACTCCATATCTGAATGCTGATCAAACCTGATTATTTCTGATCTGGTTAGTCTGTTACTCTATCCAACAGACTGAGTTCTTTCCTTGGAACAGATAGGAACAAAGCTGCCACACCAAAACTTCATTGGAAAACTAAAGCCTGACAGCCCATCTTTGACTGCTAACATTTCAGAAGGCAAACTTCCAAGTTTCTGGCTCTGGCTCAAAAATGCTTGTTTCAGTCTACAATATTTTGATTTATTTGCCCTCTTCCTTCATTTTGCCTCAATGGCATATGATATATTTTTTACTTTCAAAAAGCAAAAGTTATCAATGCAAGGAAATTCACCTGCTTTCTTAGAAAAGCTGATGGCTGATCAGTGAACTGATGCTTCAGCTGGATGTTAGTCAGGAAAACATGATGATCTGAAATACTGATTCAAATTGCTAACAGCTCTCCATGCTCAGAGCAGTCTCATTTGGACAATTTTCAGTTGTTAGAGGGACTTTATTCCTTCAGTGAACATTCCAAGCCTTCATTTACTTTTGCAGGTCCCCTTGTACCCCATGTAACCATGGCAGGGGTAGCTCCACAAACTTGGATCTGAACCTTATTTGGGAATAAGTCTCCTGAACTATTCAGGAGGCCAGTGAATATTTTGTCACATATAAGGAGGAGGAGAGAGCTCCTTCAGTATCTTGATAAGGACAGTAAATACAAGGATTCGGTTACTCATTCCACTATGATTTCTTGCCTTTGTCTTTGGCTGTGCTACAGGAGTTGCAACTTCATTAATCCTGTCCTTTCTTATGTAGTTACATAGACCCTTGCCATGAAGAATTTTCTGTGAGCCAACTTCTCAAGGGCCTTGGTCTCCTCCTTGCAGGAATTTTGTGCTCCTACACTGAGCCTCTCTGTGCCTGTCTAACAGGTACAGTAATAAAAACAGTTTCCTAGTACCCAAACATCCTTGGATCAAGTAAATCAAGTACAGCCATTGGATCTGCAATTCTGTTTGCCAGAAAAAGTAGAATGTACAGAGAGCTCATATTTATGTTCTTACATGTAGTTCTATGTTTACATCATTGCTAAGTTTTAAATAAAATGCAAACCAGCTTTTAGAAATAGATCCAAGTCACTCATGACTGTATAGTGGAGTTTTCTTCTTTTTTTTGATGCTGCTTGTCCTTATTATTTATACTACATTTGCCTGAAAGTATTTTACCAGTAAATATTTTGGCATGACTAAATGCTTTGCTTAATGGAAAGGTATCAGATATTGGCTGTGGACTGTGGAAACACAACTTTAGCAATCTCTTTGATATGTCAGGTTGAACACACTCCTTAAATCTCATGAAAATTTCCATTTATCACAAACACTAAATCCACTGATAATTAAAGAGGGGATTTCTTTTTGAGGCTTTGCTTGTAGTTTAGACTGCAACATTTAAAATTTATGAAGCAGAAGGAAGTGATGGCAATGGAAATAGAACTTCTCCCTGCCATTTCTGTAAACCCCTGATAACAATGGGAGTTAAATGCGCTTCAGTCTGAGGACTTTTTGAGGGGCTTGTCTATAGCACAGGTTTTCTCCCAGTAGGGCACAAGTTCTCTCCCAGTGGGCAGGAGCAGGCTGTGGTCCACCTGATGGCATCATCCTGTTGCATCACCTCCTCCCCTCATGTGCTGCTGATTTACTCACATTTATCTTTTTCTGCTGAACAATATCTTGAAAGTAGTAGGTGGAATTATTATTCCTGCCCTGACCTCTGCTGATGTGTGCCCTTCCTTCCCCAGGGAGGACAGTGCTGTGTACCTGTCAGGCCTGGGGACCGTGGGGCTGGAGATGTACGAGCAGGTGCCAAAGCTGGACGCGGTGATTTTCCCTGCAGGAGGCCACTGTGGCTTGCTGGCAGGGTCAGCTGCTGCACTCAAACACCTCAACCCACATATTTCTGTAATTGTAAGTTGCCTTTCACCTATTAAGCATTGCTGTTTACAAAAGACACTGGTATCTAGTGACACTTGCAGAGACTGCCTGTGCTGGGACAGGAACTCTCTGACCCCATGGGCTTTGCCTCAGAGAAGACCCTGCAAGAACCAGGGAAGTTCCTGTCCCTTGGAAGTTTGGCTGGATTGAAGAGAAAAGTGTGGGAAGACTTTTCCTAAAGCAAATAAAATCCAGTTCTGTGTTTTGAAATAAGTTCTTACTGGAAAAATTTTGTCTTAAGTAAGCCACGGAATAAGTTTAGTGGTAGCACGGTTGTTTTGACAATTGAAATTGATTGTTAATTTGAAGAGGAAATTTCTGTAGATTTGGCTGTCTACTTTGGTAGCAATTTCTGTTAAAACTGGTTCAATAAAAAAGTGACAACCTCTCTCTTCTTCAGGGAGTTGAATCTGAAAGTTTCCCAGTATTGCAAGAGTCCTTAAAAGCTGGCCACCCAAATGATGACCAGGCCTGCAACAATCATCACTTCTATGGAGGTGAGAAAATGCAGTATTCTTTTGGAGGTAAAATAAAGGTTGTGACAGATTTCTCCAACTATATAATTTGATTATTTCATTTCAGACGTATTTTAAGGGAGTTCCCTGAAGAGTCACAATTTAGTTCAAGCTGTAAGAGCAAATTCTGCCACATTTTCCCCCACACCCTGATGGGGTAAAATATTATTTCTAGTGCACATGAATACTTAGAAATATGAGATTATTTGTCTGAACACTGTGCTCACACGCAACATCTAAACCAGTGAAGTCAATGGGAAAGCTCTTGTGGAAAAGGCAGGAAAATTATGCAGTGCTTAAATGTTTAGACACAAAACTGTTCTCAGAACAAAAGTGTTTTATAAATGGTAGAGTTGTTTCCTTATCATTTGCTCAAAAAACCTCATCTGTTAAGCAATTTAAGAACATCCTGTTTGCCTGATGTTCAAATCTCTGGAAGTTTTGGATTAAATGGGACTTTTGTAAGAAACTTCTAATTTCTCTTGGTTAGCTCTGCCTGTGTCTGCACTCTTAGCCAGCTGTGCTGCTGGAGCTAACAAGCCCGGTATCGTGCTTGGGTCTCCTCTCCTTCAATCCGCCTTGAGCAGTGAAAAGCACTGGGCTGCAGGGTCCTCTCACACTGCAACAATGCCAGTGAAGTATCAGAAGTTTCTTGAAGGGGTCCAAAATGGCAAAATCTTCTTGTGAGAGTTGTTCTTTCATTGCCAAACACATTTCTGTTGCGTGAAAAAAATCAAGCAACTTAAGGTCATGTAACAGCAGTGTGCTGCACTCATTAAGGGCACAAACGAGCCAGGACTCTAAAAATGTTGAATATGTCTAAAGCAGCCAACTTCATATTTTTGTCTTTTGAAATCTGCAGATGTGAGTGGAGTTTGCTTTGGCAGCAATTCTTTGCAGCTGACTGGGAAGCTCGTGGATAAAGTTGTTGCTGTGAGGTAGGTGAAGAAAAGCAGTGAAATGATTAATACTGGATGCGCGTTTTGTGTACGAAAAATGCAACATGCAGACTGGGGGAGTGTGGGCATGGGGTACCTTTCCTTCCAAGAGGGGCACTGAAGGCTTTGAACCCAGACCCACAAACCATAGAAATCACAGAGCATCTCAAATTGAAAGAGATCCATGAAGGATTATCAAGTCCAACTCCCAGCTCCTCACAGGACTACCTAAAACTAAGTGATATGACTAAAAGTGTTGTCCAAACTCACCCTTTGGCCAAAATTTCACCTGCCACCACTACCTGGTCATGCTCTGGATGTAAAACTTGTCCTTGTGTTCTACAACACTTGAAGGCAGCCCTTGACAAACCTCTTCTAAATCTTCACAAGGCCACATTTGTGGAATACACTTGCTACTAGAATTTGGGTAATATTTCTAGTAAAAAGCCATCGTGTCTTTCAGTTAATAATGAGTCTGAGATGTACATTCACCCCCAGCAGCACAGCATTCTGTAACACCACCTTGGGGTCACATCTATCTGGGTGGATGGCAAGAACTCAGTTACCCTTAAATGTGTTATCTTCTGCTTTTGGGAGCTCTTTTGATTTGTTTTGACCCAGGTCTCTCTTTCAGGGAGGAGGACATCCTCATTTCCATGCTGAGGCTGCTGGAGTACGAGCGAGCCACGGTTGATGCAGAAGGGGCCATTGGCCTTGCAGCACTGGTGGCAGGGAAGCTGCCTGAGTTGAAGGGTAAAAGGTACAGCAGCTACTGCAAACAGGGAACTGCACCAGAAACATGGGAATGAGCACTCTGGTCCTAGGAAATGTGAAAATCTCCTTGTTCTGTGGGTGACCAGGCAGCTCCTGCCCCTGAACTGGCAAGGGGCTCCTCGGTGACAGAAACTTCAGCCTAACTGGACCAGTCACAGGTGGCAAGATTGTGCTGACCCAGACAGATGCCAGCCTGGAGACCTGACACATCTTGTCCCTTTCCTTGACTCCTTGATGCTCAGATATCTGGGCAAAGGCAGTTACAGCTCTACGAGGCATCGTCACACCTGCCAGGACAGTGTCCTGCCCTTGTCAGCCTGCTATCTCCTCTTGTTCCACTTGTGGAATCCAGCCCTGTCTGTGGTGGGACAGAGCTGGGCTGCCTGCTGCAGTGACCCAGTGGCACCTGCCTCCCATCCTGAAGCTGTGCACACACTCAGAGGGATTATCCTTGTGCTTGGTGTTCGGCGTGTGGCCCAGGGCTGCCTGGCCTCTCAGCCTGGGGACTCAGCACTTAAGTGGATTGAGCCTTGGCTCAGGTCACAGTCCAGAATGTATTTAAACATACATGCCTTCAAGACAAAATAAGATTTCTAGTGCAGAGGATTGTACACTAAAATACTGCTGAGACTATTCTTCAGAAGAGGCTGGCAGTGCACACAGAGCAGCAACACATTTTAGTACAGCTAAAATAAAAGGGAAAATGCAAAGAGGGTAGGTTTGACTCTGCAGAAAGATTTTCATAGACTAATCATGTGGCTGTTCACTTGCACTTCAAACATTTCTGCACTCATTTTTCAGGGTTGTGATGAATTTAATCAATGGTTACAGAAAACCTTGAACATACATTTTGTCTGATTAGTAAGAGGCTGAAACTTAGAACTTCCAGGTGAGAATTATGTCAAATTCTTAAAACTTGCAACTTAGACCTACAGTTCCCCAGCTAATTATCTCTAATAAAACTCGAATCTCCAGGAAATGTGAAATGAAAACAACATTTCAGACCAACTAATGCAGCCAAATTATAGGCCTCCCCTCCCTGCTCACAATGGATACTGAGGCAGGAGCCCTCTAATCTGTAATATTTATTGAGGGGAGGTTCTAGCAGACCTTAGGCTGATATTGCCACAGTCTTTATGATTTATAGTTCCTTTACGCAGGCAAGTGCTAATCAAAACTCTTGTTTTTCTGTCTGTTTTCAGAGTGGCAGTTGTTATATGCAGTGGAAACCTGGAATTACATTTGCTGCAGCAGTGCATAGCTCGTGCCCTGACCCTGGATAACAGAGTGTGCAGATTTTCCCTTGTGATTTCTGACTGCCCAGGAGACATGTCAAAGCTACTGGAGCTTTTGGCTCGGGAGGAAGCAAGGTAAATCAGACTAATAGTTGGGAAATATAATCACAGATTAGCACAAAGATTATTAAAGACTGGGAAACGTTTCCAAACATCTCTGAAGCCAAGTCTGTAAGTAATTAATTATTCAAAGGTTTTTTCCTTGTTATACTGGAGAAAAGTTTTTATTTCCTTGATTTTTGTTCCAGTCTGAAAACACCTTTGTTGCATAGAATTGTGTCTAATTCAGAAAGAAGGAAATATATTTATTCTCCAAACACTTTCAGGAACTGTTTTGCAATGACAGGGGATTGTTGTGATCTCTAATTTGTCCCTTATTTGATCTAGAGTTCTGGATATCAAACAAGAACGCACATTTGTGACATCTGAGCTCTTCACTGTCGAGGTAAGAGGAGATGCAATTTCAGTTTCTCTAATAGTACTGGCCTCCCCTGGTTTATTCTGTTTCCTTGTCTCTTCTTTATGCTTGTGTTGAAGTCCAGCAGTGTGTCAGAGATTATTTCCTCTGTGTTGTACAGCTTCTTGCCAAACACTTAGCAGGCATATAAATAACACAGGACCAGTTTTACTTGCTGTTGCAACACCCTGGTGAAGTTCTCCAGGTGTTGCATGGCACTGTTGCTGGTATGAACCCTCCTGACATGTGTGGCAGGTGCTGGAGGAGGTGAGCAAGCTGCAGCATCCATCCAGAACTTGAAGAGCCAGCTGTGTAGGCTGGCTGTAATTGTCTGACATGTTTGCCTTTAAGCAATGTAGAGAACACCCTTACTCTTAAGGAATTCCCCTTTTAAACTAGGGACTCAGTTTTGTTTCTTAGCCACCCAGAGCACAGAGAAAAGCCATTATTCCTTTGCTGAGTATTGGATGCAGAAAGAGTGAAGAGGTGCTACCAGCTAATGGTGTCTCTTAAAAGGACCATTTTTCTCATGATGCATCTCTTATTTCAACTGGTTTGGCAAAGGTGTGGTCCTACTGATTTCATACTATTGCTGTCCAGGTCCAACCTGACTTAGTTTGTGAAACCCCAGGTGGAAGTCAAATTAGAGATCTTTGCTAATCAAGCTCATAATTGGGGTGCAGAAATGTTACTGGGTAAGCAATCTCGTTGATTTTTGCCTTTAAATTTAATTTCCCACCTGGATGCAAAAGCCTGCTCAGTATTTTCACTTGCAGATATAAAGAAGAGGTAGATTAAAGATCACTATGGTACATGATACCATCAATACTCTCAAGCATCTAGGACTTAACCCACATTGTTCTGCAGCGTGCCATAATGATAGGCCAGCTTTGGCTGATTTGGAGATAGTGTGACACTTGGTGCACGAGGTACAGGAGGTGGATAAACCCCTCTGAGTGACCAACTTAGCTCTGGAAACCTTTTTCACTGAAGGTTAGATTCAATAAAGCCTGTAACTCTTACAAAGTTTTCAATGCCATTTTTATGGAGTGAGGCTCGTAGTTTTTACTAATGCTATTAGCAAATCAAATGAAATCTGCTGTCTTAGATGTTTGGTTTTTTGGTTTGCTTTGGTTTAGTTTTTTAGTTTTTAGTAAATACAGGCCCTGAATGAAAACAGTGCTATATGGTATTCTCTGCACTTTAAAGTGTAATTTCACTTCAAGAATATGACAGTGTTGTACAAAGAGGTTGAAGGGAGGAATTTGCATACCTGAATAATTTAATTGGATATTGGATTTGCATTATGGCTTTCAACCAGTCTGGAAGAGGCTATTGCATAATTAGATGTGAAGTACAAAGTAGAGGCCCAGACATACAGACCTCTGCAGGCAGCTCTATCTGGTGATATCTAGAGGACTGTGAAGCTTTCTTTGAAAATTAAAACACGTGTAGTCAAAAAGGGTTTATATGTAAGCATCAAAATGGATTTGCTCTATCCAGGTACAAGGAAAAAATATCTATTTTCAGAGTAAAGCTAATATCTGTGAAGGATATTTTGGTTTTTTCTTTGTTGTTTCTAAGAGCTGAAGACCTGTGTCATCAAAACATTTTAAGCATTTGTAATATAAATAACAGCACATAAAATAAGGTATGAATTTAAACCTGGATCAAGAACCAAAATTACCACCTTATGCTGTACTGGCAGTAATGACAAGAAAGGCATTGCAGCCATACCCATTTCATTCTGACTTCAATGTGTGCTTGTGACTGTGGATGTAGATGAGGTGTTTGACAGGACAGAGCAGAGAGCATAGATGCTGATTTGAAACACTAAATCTGTCCTGTCAAGATTATTGCCTCAGTATTTAATCATCCTTTTAGATGTACTCTTTTATTTCTAACAGAGAGAAACTTGGCTTCTAGTCACTTATCAGGATGATAGAGCTGCTTTGGTTGGGGTTTTTTCATTCTAGTGAAATGCCTGTCTGGGTTAGTGCTTGTTCATCTAGTGCACACTTGGAACACTCTGTGGGAAGATCCTTGTTGATAGTCTGGTTTCATGAAAAAGTAAGGACTTTCTAAAATGCAATTTTGTGTTCAATCTTCGCTTCTGGAAAAAAAAAAAAAACTTTTGGAACATTTTAGTGGCAAAAATAAGATTTTTTTTTCTTTAGTAAAATATAAGGAAGGAATATGTCTATATTAGAGTAAGAAGTGCCTTCTGCAGAGGGATCAGCTGCTTGTGTTTCATGGAATATTATTTCTTTAGGATTCTGCCTGGTCATACCTCCAGTTTAGATTCTCTTCCCTTGTGACTCATTCTGGATTTTTTTCTTGCAGAGGAATACACCCTTGTTCACTCTTACCTGACTGGTTAGGAAACTACTTCCAAAGTCCCTGTATTGAAATAGATAACTCTTAGCAAATCAGACAAATAACCAGTCTGGTAAGCTTCACATTTATACCTGTTGAAGGAGGTTAGATGACAGGGAATATCTAGGCAGAAAAAAGATCTGAGCTAATGAAATAATCATCTGATATCATCAGTTAAGTGGATACAGATATCTAAAGGACTACCCAAATCATGGGAGGGAGCTACACCTTCCTTTTGTGAACTTTCTCTGTTCTCCATCAGTAATATTCCTCAGATTCAATTGGAACAATTTATCATTTAAATTCCTTCCATATGTAAACCCCTTTAAAACCATTTAAGTCCCTTTAATTTCATAATACTATTGGCTCATAGAGAAGTCAAGGAACCAAAATCAATACGCAACTTAATAAGGTAAGGACATTCTTTGCTATGAAGTAATTCAGCAGCTTGCCTGCTTAATAAGTGTATAATTTTTGGACTCAGGCAACCTAGTTGAAAAAAAATTTCCTTGAGCTCATAAATTTTCTAGAAAAGTCTTCTGACCACTGAAACTCAGCCTAGTCAAACTGGCAGGTCCAGGAGGGTTCTGTAAGGTTGTGAATCGCCCCAGCAGCTTTTCAGTGGGTGGCAGTGCTCCCTCTGAGCTCACTCCTGTCTGGCATTATGGGCTGTCTGGTCTGTTCACTTCAGGCCTCTTAGGAGCTTCACTGTGCTGTGGTTTTGGAGAACTTGGAAGAGACTGCCTGTGAACAGAACATCCACCACACTACTTCTTAATCTTGTCTGTGCATGAAAATACTAAATCATAAATCAAGTATTTCCTTTTCTTTTCAGTAACATTACACATTCTCCCAGTGGTGCTGAAATTCCTGGCTTTGTGTGGCATAGTGCCTGTTTTTCTCATACAGTTCATTCACCTCAGGCCAGAACTCAATAAATTATTTTAGTCTGCTCTGGTCAATTTGAATAAATTCATTTGGGCCAACTTCTATTCTGTAAAGGATGGAAGGGAATATTTTGGATTAGAGTCCCCAGTTGCCAACATGTTGCCTGTCATTGTCCTGTGAAGCAGATCCACGGGAGCAGGCAGCTGTGCAGCTCAGATGTGCAGGAGGATGCAGAAGGATGC
Organism: Spizella passerina; assembly: GCA_013401375.1. NCBI lineage: Eukaryota > Metazoa > Chordata > Aves > Passeriformes > Passerellidae > Spizella > Spizella passerina. Next base: position 15,381 of record WBNQ01018487.1, read on the forward strand.
TATCATTCCCAAAGCATTTCCTGCATGACCCTGGGCAAGGCTCTGTTTCCATGTTCCATCCCCAACTGCAGAATGGAGACACTGGGAGTGGGAGCTCAACACTCCATTTCTTCTGAGGCTCTCCAGAAGAATTTGGTGATGTTCTTTAAGGCATTCCCCAGCAGACTGTGGCACAGGGCAGCCTGTGAGGAGGAGAGGCTGCCCTGGGAGGGTCTGAGTGTTCCTGTGGTTATTGCCTGCCTTACGTAATGGCTGCAGCTTGCTCCTGCTCGTGCTCACCCACCTGAGTGCCCCAAGTGCCAAAAGATAAGGGCTCAGCTTGCACAACCAGCTGACAGCTGCTGCACTCTTTCTCAAGCATTCCATTGCTCTGACCACGGGGACAATCTGGCAACTGATCCCCAAACCATCAGCTGAGCTGCTGTTACCAAATAATCTGTAATGTGACGTAATCTACACTGGGTGTTTACCAAATAATTCAGAAAATTGCCCAGTTGTTGATTTTTTTTTAAAGAAACCCCTTTTTCTAAATACAGAACAGAAACCAGTGTATATAAATCAAGTTTTCATTGTTAACTCCAGTGACTTTCCTGCAAACAAACCTATAATGTTGCTAAATGTGGTGTATCATGAATACTGAGTTATGCAAAAAGACTTAGATGCATGAATACTAAGACTTAGATCATGAATACTAAGTTATTCATGCTCAAGATGATTAATATGATTTCTAGAATTAAAGAAGCAGAATAGAAGGGTTCAATAGATGATTCAAAGACATAAAGAACTGCACTGGTTATTTAGGATTAGCTTTACACAGAGCCTGGAAAAGCACAAAAGACTGACATCTCTTGATTCAGCAGTACTACTCACATTTCCTCTGCTCTCTAACATTGGCTTAGCATGTCCACCCACTGTTTTTATTTGCACACACAGCCTACAGATAGTAGGTATCAGGGAGCTGACAGGTATGGCAACTTCATTTTTAAAATCTAGGAAAATATGATCTAAAAGGTGAAGTGCCTCTGCTATGAGATCTTGCAGTCAAAAGGGAATAGAGGTGCCTGCCCTATTCAGCACAGAACTTTGCAAATTTCTTCCTTTTGTGAAGTTATGAAATTTCCTGTCTTTGAAGTCAGTGTAATTCCAAAGAATATTTGGATTTATGCATCTGGATTTTGGTGTTGCATGGCNGTTGGATTTATGCAAATCCACCAAAATCTGGATTTTGGTGTTGCATGGCAATAACTTGTCACACTTTTTTCCTTTATTTTTTTTTAGCTTTTGTCCTGCTTCCTCAATAATTTTCATTCATTAAATAAACCCCACAAGCCATCACTATTCAGTGAAATCTCTTCTGTCTTTAATTACTTGTAGGACTGCTCTGAAAAAGTCTTTCAGGCTGACTAAACCCTTTGATTGAAATGTATCTTTAGATTACCTGTCACAGGGAATGGAACTTAAATGCAGTAAAAGGTCTATCTGTCTGATTATTTTAATGGTCTTACTGGACCAGACAATTATTTAATTAATTAATTAATCCAGCAAAGGTATGATATGTAGGAGAGGAGTTTGTAAAATGCACTCTGTTGGTGGTTTTGTGGCGTTTCTGATACACAGAAAAGCTGTGCACAGCTGGCCCTGCAGCCAATAAGAGCTCTGCAGGTTCCAAAATCCCATGTTTAGTTACGAGGGCTTATCAGTATGAAATGAGCTTAAGGTAAATTTTTCTCTAGTTGTCATAAATTACTTTGTCTGGTGTACAAGAAAGATCAGGCAATAGGATTTGTCATTTATTCTTAAATAAGACCATTTTGGGGCACTTACTCTTAGGTCATTGATAACTATGAAACCCTCTATAGGTATTGGGGTGCTTCTGCTTCCCACACAAAATATAACCCATAAACTCCCTGTGAATGTGAGGGTTGCTCTGTTGGACACTTGTGTAAATTATGTTTCCCAGGCAAAGCAAGCAAGAGAGAAAGTTTTTGAAAGTGTAACTGCAGTGTAAATTGGCTTAATCTAAGCAAGAAAATAAATTCTTGCCTTCCTTGCTGCTGAGATCTGGAGCTGCCCTGAGGTGCTGTGTGATTCTCTCTTCACTCCTGCTGGGACCAAATGTTCTCTATTCCTTTCTTTGACAACTGTGAAAAATCAGGTGAATTTCTGGGGTTGTTTTTTATCACAGCTGTTGCTGTTAGTACTTTTATTATACACTGCAGCTCAGTATCTCCCTTATCAGCTGCTGGTTTTGGTGCATGCTTAGAACAGAATGACAGTGTTTATCCAGCCTGCTCACAAGCTCTCTGTGAGCAGAGAGCTCTCTCTCTGGCTCCAGTCTACTGAGGTCTGCCTGGTTTCCATCATGAGCAGAAAGGAAAGGACAGAGAGGATAATTAGCCATAAATCAAAATGCTTCCCCATGCTTGCTCCCAGGGCAGAGCCACAGCTTGCTACCAGACACTCAAGGCTGAATCTCTCACTGGTTCCAGGAGCAGCAATTGATTTGCTCAGGACAAAACAGGCATGATTACTCTGGAAGAGGAAGAATCTTAGTTTTTTAATTACAGACTCCATGTGAGATATGTCTGTTCACTTGAAGATATGATTGCAAAGCTTTGGAGAGTTTACATGAAGCAGGGAATGGATAGTGGGTGTTTGGTACATTGGTGTTCTCAGATACTTTTCCCAATCATTGTGTTCTCTCCCCTTTCCTCATTATTTCTTGTCCTCTATGACTGTCCTTCTCTTGAGATTAAATCCCACTTTTTTGAAGAAGAAAAAATTAGCATCTAATTTGCATTCCAAAGAGCCAAACAAACAGAACTATGTGCAGCACAAGAGGTGAAGAATTACAAGACCAGATCAGAATTGTGGCTTATTTCATGGTGGGTATTTGAGAAGCTGTAGCCAGTTTTCTAATTAAGTCAGCTGTGGCTATTTAAATTAACTTGGAGTGTTAGTGTTTTATATTTTCATTCAGCAGTTTTGCTAAAGGTTTATTGTTATTTTAAGACAGTTCCAGAAAACATGAATTCTAAGTTCTTATTTAGAAATGTCCTTGTAAACAAATTAGAGTATTTTTTGTTTTCTAAAAGGAATGCAGCTCTGACAGGAACATTTTGAAGGGCATGTCTGGAGCAGCCACCACCAGGTTTTCATCACTCCTTGTTTCTCTGCTCTCTGTAGATTTGCTGCTACACTGAACTCTCTGTAGCTGCACTGTGACTCATCTTGGGTCCTTTCCTTGCTAGATTTCCACGTTTCTGTGAGGTCTTTTCGCATGTGGCACTTTCAACACCAGTGATTATTGCAGCAGGACTATCAGTAATGGAAGTTAGGAGCCTCAAATTGTGAAGTATAATTTTCTTTCTGTGCCTTTCCTTTGGTGCCTCATCTTTGCTAGTGCCCAGGCTTTCAAGTCTTGGGCCAGAGATGTGAATATACAAAAAAAGAGAGATAATTGAAAAAATGCCATTCATGTTATTATCTTTAGTGGCTACATGACAGGATTTCAATAGTACCTTTGGAGGAAAGTGAAGAATTTAAAAAAAAACTATCAAGATGAGTTTAGCCCAAGTTGTTTTATTTAGCAGCAGAACAACCATAAAAGAAAACTAGAAGTGATGCAATAAGCAAACAAAAAACAGAATGAAGCACTAAAGTGTGTGAGAAGTGAAACCAGCCAAAATATTGCAGAGATGATAGAGAACTGGGGGATAACTCCATGACAGACAAGAGAAGGAGAATACAAAAAGCTTGAAGGATGGAAGTACTGGAACAAGCACTTGCCAGAAATACAGAAATGTGATAAGGTAAGAGTCAGAGGTGGGTGAGGTGGCAGCAATGCCATGCACAGGGAAAGGAAAACAGAAGCTGCTAACAGATGTCTTCAGGGAGGCCAAGAGCAGAGAGGTACCTTGCCCAAGAGCCAGCAGAGGATCAGTTGTCTTATTTAAACTTTGAAGGCTATAAAGTAGGGTTTTGGAAGGTTTTATGGTCATGCAGATGGCCTGGAAGAGCCCCAGATGTCTGCAATGTCAGTTCTCTTACCTGCACAGACAGCGGATGTGAGGGCCAGAGTTTTTATTTTGAACTGATTGTTTTTATGAGTGTACTTTAGGTTTAAGTTGGAAATGGCTTTGTCTGAGATTGCTGCCATGCCATCAGGAATGGTCCTAATTCTTTTTCCAGGTGATCTGCACTGTGGAGACCAGAGACAAGATCCACACAGCCCAGCTGAGGAATGCACTCCTGGAACGCTACCCCACAGCTGCCTGGACGGAGCGGTGACGGGCACAGCACGGGCTGGGGCACCAGGGCCTCTGCCAAGGACTCTGCAGAGCCCCTGCCTTGAGGCTTTCACAACAAATATCATCCTTCAGAGCTGAACAGTTAGCAAATAGCATCAGGATCTTTATTTCCTGCTCAAAATGTAGTAAATGTCTTTGGGAAAAAAAAGTTCAACTCAAAACTTTAGTTTAGCTAAGGGAAGCTCTTAGTCTCTGCTGGTGTTGGAATTCCTCATTTCATTATCAGCTGGCTGCCTGGATTTTAGCTAGCTTGTAGAACCCAATGATATTCCATAAACAAGGAGAAGGCATTTCTCTTTACATCTGGATATAGACCTCTTAAAGGTCTTCTGATTTTGATGCCCATTGTTGAAGTAATGCAGCTCCTTCTGCTGGACTTAGCCACATTACAAGTACAGAAATTTTCTGTTTCCAAGCCAGAAGCAGTTTTCTAAATCTGCTTCAGGAGGTGTGTGGGATTGAACATGAATATTTTCTGATCTTTGCTACCATGTGAGGAAAAATTCTGCTTCTAGAAGGTATTTTAAACACAGACAGAAAAACCCTTGGAAGATAAAAGCCAATATAATATTAATTTTTTTGCAAGGGAAAATGATCCTTTTGCAAAATAAAATTCCAAAATATTTTGCAGAATTTGAGAAAAAGTATAGAGGTGATTAGAGCTCATAAACAGAACACAAATATATTTCTTCCCTCTGCTTTTGGAGACTCAGTATAAAAAGGGGTCTCACTACCAATGTGAATTTTGTAAATAGCATTCCACTGATTATCTTAGTCTGTCTAAAACAGGCTCTATCCATCTCACCTGACAGATTGAGTACACTGTTAATAGTGACATACATTTAAAGACCACATGTTAATAGCCAAAGGCAGTACTGGGAGAAGAGGAAGCCTAAGTCTTAGGCACATGGCTAATGCAATTAACAAAGAACACATTGACCTAAATACCATTTTTATCACTACAGGCAGAGACCAACCAATAATATAACAGAGTGGGATGGCAAGAAATGTAAGAGAAGTTCAGGCCCTCTTCTGAAGGTGCACACAACACAGTTGTGCCTTTCATTTGGGCAGAATTTAACTTCAGCTCTGGAAGACCTTACAGCTCCTTCCAGTACCTAAAGAGGGCCCCCAGGAAAGCTACATGGGACAAGAGGCAAAGGCTTTTAAGAGGGCAGATTTATATTAGGAATTAAGAAGAAATGCTTTACTGTGAGGGTGATGAGGCTGTGGCGTAGGTTGCCCAGAAAAATTATGGATGCCCCATCTCTGGAATGATTCAAGGCCATGTTGGTTGGGGCTTTGAGCTATCTGGTCCAGTGAGCAGAACTCCACAACAGGGAGGTTGGAACTAAATGGTCTTTGAGGTCCCTTCCAACCCAAACCATTCTGTGGTTCCATGATCCATCTCCCCCTGTAGCTTATGCAGGCAAGAAGGGATGAGAAGGGCAGCACTGTCTTGGCAGTAGAGATTTCTGAGAAATAATCCATTTTCTCCTTCTTCTTGTAGTTCACAAAGGAGCAGGACTACAGAGTCTGACAAATGGTGGACAAAAAATAGAAGTTTACAGGTTTGGTCTGGTTTTGGAAGGACCATATTGATTTGCACATGGAACTAAAAATTATCGATGCCCCAATGGTTTGTTTTGTTCCCTTCTTGCCATCCAGAATGATAGGTATAGGCCTTGGTCCTGTAAATCACAGCTGTGTCCTGTCAGACACAACTCTCTCCACTGTCAGGAGAGTTTAAAAATCTGTATGGAAATAGATTACAGAGTCCATATTACATATTTGCTACTTCCATTGGAATGAGAAATGAAACATGTCATCAAAGAGCAGATTTGGGGATGAAAACCCACTATTGGTGAGGTAAAGTACCCTCTCGTGTTTTCTGAAAAAATTCTTAGGAAATTTTGAGGATGTTTCAGGTACCTACATGAGAAGAAAATGGAACTTTATGACCAAAGTTCTCAGTAGTGGCCTACAGGTTCTGCTGTCTGGGTATTTGGTTGAAAAATTTTGGATTACCCAGGACTTTATTGTTTTAGAAGCTCAGAGCATTAACAACTTTTCCTAACCAGTGGGAACTGCAGTTAGCAAGTCTTCACAAACCTGGGGCAAGTAGATGGAGCAGACAGAGCAACCAAAAATGCACTTGAAATCACTATAAGATTTTGGAAATGTGCTTGGGGTGGGGGAAAGGAAGGTGATGTCCAGAAGGTTCTTAAAATGTCGGACATTATATTTGCTGTTTGGTTTTATTTTTATTGTTTTAAGTATAAACATAGTTTAAAGTGTAAATCACTCTTCAGTAATAAACACTTTGTATGTAAATATAATAATACCAGAAGTATTTTACGTTCTATGTTGCCTTTATTGAAGTCTCATTGGCTTAAAAGACAAAATTAAGATCTTCCAAGGGAGGAAAAACCCTCAAAATGAGACATTTAAATGAATGTATGCTTGGAAAGGATAATTAAATACCTGTGCTGCTAGCCTTTTCCTTTTTGAATTATGAAATATAATAAGATCTATGGCATTTCAAAGATTTAACAATGTGGTTTTGAATGTTTTATTTAAAGAAGTATTTTTATATAGAGTGCTCTTATGTACCTTGGAAAATAACTTTGATTATTTAAAAATTCACTAATGCTAAATGAGCAAAATATAAATCTAAGCATTGTATTTATTTGAAAAACAATTAAAATTCTGCTACGCCACCTCAGCAATGAAAGATTTGTCATTCTCTCATGTGATAGTGATAGCAGCCTCACTTAAAAAAATCAGAGTTATTATTTTTCTTTTATCTGTCATAGACATTGGCTCAAAACCCACATCATTCATGTGAGGGGGTAGCTCTGAGCTGGCAGGGAGGAGAGAGCAGCTGGGCAGGATGGCTGCTCTGGCCCTGGGTGGTGGCAGAGGAGGCTCCTGGCTGCTCCCCAGCCTGGTGGGAGTCAGCACGGATTGTCCTCAGTCCAGCATGGATTGTCCTCAGTCCAGCACGGATTGTCCTCAGTCCAGCACGGATTGTCCTCAGTCCAGCACGGATTGTCCTCAGTCCAGCACGGATTGTCCTCAGTCCAGCACGGATTGTCCTCAGTCCAGCATGGACCCCGCTCAGTCCAGCATGGACCCTGCTCAGTCCAGTATGGACCCTGCTCATTCCAGCCCAAACCCAGCTCAGGGCACGGATGGAGGAGCTGTTCCCTGCCCTGGGCTGGGCTCAGGTGGGTCACTGAAGTCCATGGACCAGCTGAGTCAGATCTCTGGGATTCTCACTGCAGTCATCACCAGGGGAACCTGCCCTTCACTTCCAGGGTGGCACTGGCTAAAATGCACAGTCCTGTCTCCAGAGGCACAAGATGCCCTGACCCAGGCAGGTCCCTGGAGCTGAGCCACTTTGGGAGCTGTCCTAGGCACACGCTGCTTGTCAGGGGCACAGCACAACTGCTTCCCAGGACTGCTGCAAACAAGGTGCATCTTAAATTGAAACAAAATCTCTTCCCACACTAATTCCCTAATTTTTTCAGCCAGGTCCTGTTAGCTGGGGATTAACATCTAAATCTCTGCCAGCACATGTTTTTGCAGCACCAGGAGCAGTTTATCTTCCCGTGCAGGTGGCATGTCCTCACAGGCAGCACCTTGCCTTCTGGCCTGCAGCTTTTGGGAGATTGACAAACTCCCCATCCTACAACACAGTAAGTGAATTTGACATGTTATTGTTTAACTTTTGCTAGACCCAAACATAGGCACGTGGTTTATTGAATGGAAAAGTAAACTGCAACACTCTGGGGCTGGACTGTAATTCCTGACACTCATTTATTGCATGGCTTTGGTTCTCCTGTCACTTTCTCTACAGTTTTTTTAACTGCAAGCATTCTGTCATGTATAGGGTGTTAAAGTTTTTAGAGTTTTCTTCTATTACAAATTTTTGCTTTCACGTGCTCCCAAACTTTTGCTCCATCTCAGAGGAGGAGGAATCCTTCAGTATCTTGTGCCCTCCTGAGCTGATGAATTTCCCATTGTTCAAAAGCACTTATTTATTTTTTTTAAAGCTGCAACAAAACCTAGTGGCACTATTTGGAAAATATTCTAATCAAATATGAATGTTGTGAAGTATGTCAATAATAATCAACATCCCATACAGCCTGTCAGCCTAAAGAAACCAAGAGTCCTTAAGGACAGAGCCAGGTCAGTCACATCTGAGTGCATCCACACAAAGGATACAGGGAGCTTGTCCTGTGCAGCTCCTCTAAATGCAGGCACTCTGATCTACTTCTGGTTTACTTGCCTGGTGTGGGGGTGCAGGGGCAGATTGCAACTGTGAAAAGCCCTCTCCTTCACACTTCTGAAATTTTGGAGAAGGACATGGTTTTCCTTTTGATAAGAGGCCTAGAGTGTCTTTAGGACATTTAAAATTGTGTAATTGCTAAACTTAGACTGGTCACCCTGTGTATTCCCACAAGGGGCACCTGAGTGGTTTTCCTTTGTGAAAATGGTCTCAAAGAATGCTGAGAAATGATATAATAATATGTTCCTTACACCTCTCTTTTCTCCTCTCCCCTCCTCCTTCCCCTCATGCATCTGCTGTCAGTAGGTTTGGAGTTGCAGGGGCTCTGTAAGGTCTAGCACAGTACATGGATTGTGCCATATTATTACTGCTCTTCTGAAAAGCAGGAGGAGGAAAGGAAATACTGATGTATTTTGCTTCTTTTGCTTTCAACAAGCTATGGTCATTTCTTGAGCTGTTCATGTAGCTCTTGCACAAAGAGACCGTACCAGAATGCCCCCAAACATCAGACTGTGGGACCTGCCTGTCGGGGTCCAATTCCCTGCAGCCTCCATGGCAGTGACCAAGGGAGCCATTCCCCCAGCTTCACCAGACCCTGCTGCTCTGCAGGGGACCCAGCCCCAGAGCAAATTAAATGCCCCTAATTAACCTGCACTTGGGTATTTCCAAAGTCTGCCTCAGTCAACTCCTGTTGTGTTTAGAACATGCTAGGTCAGCATGAAAAAGAGGCAAAGCAAGACAACATATTGAGATTCTGAGAAAAGTTTTTCATCATTCCCTCACAAAAATGAACTAGAGCCCTGAAAGCTTCAGAAGTAGTTTTTGAAAATGGGTGGGAGACCTCTCACTGCTTCTGTCCAGGCTCTGCAGTGTTTCTGAGCTGATGCTGCATGTCCTGATCTACCCAGCCAGATAGGATCAACAGAGCTTGATTTGAGCAATGATTTGCCAAACATGCTGATCTGGATAACCTGATTTTAAGCAGTAAATGACACTCGTTTCCATATATTATGATTGAAGGGTGAAATGGATCTGGGTGGTTTATTTGTTTTCTTATGCAACAAAGCTACCAAGCAATCACAGCATAAAAGTGCTGTTTTAAGTGAGGTGGTTCTGACTTGTATGAAATTATTCCTTTCGATCACCAATGCAGGCCAAATAAATACAGAATGGGGGTGGTTTTTAATATGTTTGGATAAAACAGGCATGGTTGCTTTTTAAATTTTCTTGGCATGTACTTTACGTTGTTAATACAATGCATACCCAGTCGTGCACTTAGCTTTCATAGTAAGGGTTGTTTTGTTCTTCTTTCCAATTTGAAATGGATGTCTAAAGTGTTTATTTTTCAGTGCTGTGACCAGCCAAATTGGCAGAAATATCCATTCTGAAAAACCTTTATTAATCTTAGCTTTCCTGGTGATTTACCTTCTTATTTAGTGGTCTTTTCCAACAGTAAAAGCTCTTCTGTATGTTTTATTGGGGTTTCCTTTCAATGGGAAACAATATTTTGAAATATTTTGTTACAGTGAATTAGTTAATTTGCAAGTATTTTTCTTTGGCAAGCAGGGTGGGTTGGGTGCTGATGAAGGTGATTTGACACCCAGCCTTTGGAAACAGAAGGTGCACTTGTGTTGCTCTGCCCTTGTGTTGTGGAAAGGACATTTTGATTGCAGTGGAAAGAGTTGCCCTAAGTGATTAAGAGTAATCCTTTATTACTAGGACTAGCCTGGAGAAATGCTTATGCCTGGTATAACCAGCAGCATTTCCAGAGAGCCAGGAATGTGTCTTTGTGAGCTGAGTGAGTACCAACCTGTATTTGTGCTCCTAATTGCTTTTAAAAATAATTTTGTAACATATTTAGGGTATGCTTATCTCACTGTGCTGTTAAGGGCTCTATAAACACTTACTCAGAAATGATATCTCAATATTATTTTCAGTCTTGTCATGCTGTGGGTTTGCTCCTTTTCCTCATGGCCAGTCAGCATTACCTGTCCCAGGCTCCTCAGGTTTGCAGTTGGGATTGCATTGTGAAGCCTCCAAAACTGCAGCAAACAGGCATCTGTGCTGTTTACAGCTCTGACAGAGGCTGACAGCAAACACTGGTTCGTTTCTGTTGGGGTTTTTATTTTTGGGGGTGTCTTGTGGTTTTTTTAACCAAATGTTAAAACTGAACTGCTGCGAAGCAAAGACTGGGGAGAGAAAGTGTCAGAAGGTGGGTGAATACCTGGGAGTTGCATTTCTAGAATCCTTGATAAGCAATGCCCAGCAACCTCCACGGGGAAAGCTGCTGATAATTGTTGTGCTAAACAAAAGTCCCAGAGAGGCTTCAAAAAATGGATCTGATGCCAGTGCCTGGCTAAAACTTGTTCTAACTTGGGCTTTTTTTTAAACTAAGGCAGTAGATATTTTTTCCTACTGTAGCTTCCTGCACTGAGGAAGCTTTGCCACTGCCTGTCTAATTAGGGGGAGTCTGACAGGATGTGGTTAACTTCTCAGAGCTGTGATTTGCCTGTAGCCACTCCAGAGCCCAGTGGAAAGGGCTGGGACTGAGCCTGAGCAGTGCCTGGAGTGCAGCCTGGCCTGGGAGGGGAAGGCAGTGTAGTATCAGTGATGGGAATTACTCTGGAAAGCTGATCCTGCATGTTCCAAGTGTGAACACTGATACTGGTGTCAGGAAGGTGTCTATGTATTTTGTATGAGCATTTTATTTCTAGGCTGTATTAAAAACAACTTCTTCACTTTTTTAAAATCTTTATTCCAGGGTCACAGACTAAGACAAAAGGTTACACAGTAAAACGTAGCTCAGGCTCTTGACATTCCTGTTGGATTTCTAGTCACTAAATGAGTTTCTACTTCTCTATAAAATATTTAAGTTAAACAGTTTGCCATTAGACAACAACAACAACACCCAAAAGACAAACAAACCACCATTTCAAACCCTTCAGTTCTCCATGCTTTTAGTACCCACTGAAAGCAAAAACTTAATGTATCTGTGCTTGAATAAGGCTTCCCACATGGAAGAGTTAAAGCCTATAGGTACTGCACAAAGTTACTTGTTACCACCTTGTGAAGCTCTTAGAGGTTAAAGAACAACATTTTCTTACCCCTTCTTCCACAACAGTATCATGGTAAGTGGCATGGTAAAACTTCTCCCCACACCAGAGTTAGTACTTTAAATAGTTATTCCTTTTAAAAGTGCTAAAACTACACAGGCTAAATTCTTGTTCAAATATTCAAAAGTAAAAGACAGTCTGATGGAAGACTCACTACACATACAGGAAATACTCTTGAGATGTGCTTATGATGGTCTCTCAACCTTAGGTTTTAAAGACCAGCATCTGGGAACCAGTGCTGTATGTTTATTCACTGCATCTAATTTCATTGCCAAATATCAACTTTTCAGCTAGATTTTTGATCGATTTTTTTTCCTTTGGGTAATAAATCACTTCTCAAAAAAGCTGCCCTCAAAGCTACTTTATACAATAATAACTCATAACTTAAAATCTTCATTACAAAGATGAGGTCATGCTGCATGAATTGTAAGGCACTTGTATTAAACCAAGTTAAAGTGCTTCATGTACCCAAGCTCACTGTCCCTCATCCTGAGCTGAGACCTGGTCTTTTTAATGTGCCTGCAGCAGTAGAGTGGTCTGTCCTCTGTGGAACAAAGTAAGCAGACAAAACAAAGTGCAAAGAGCAGGCTTTAACAGTGTCAGTCCCATAGAGAAAATATAGGTAAATTTAAATCCTGTTACAAAACAGGTGCAAGCTGCCTTGTGGCTGTCAATAACCCTCCCTGTTGCAGAACAATGAAAAAGTGATTTATCAACCACTGCTACCAGCTGTCAGTGACAGAGTACATATGTCAAAATCTGCAGAGGAGCAACTTCTGGCTTCTTGCATAACAAATAGGATTAAAATTTGGCAGTGCTAAGACTGAAGAGTTGATTTTCTACTGAACTATCCACAGGGCCCTGTGAATTTTAATGGTGTTGCTTAGTAAGAGGAGAGCTGCTTGGATAGAAGGGCACTGCATCATGCAGCAGGAATGTAATTTAGCTGATTACAGCACCTAGACATGTATGTGGGGGTCTTTTCAGAAAAATGAGATTAGGTATGTGAGAGGTGACCTCTTGCATTGTCTTCTAGTACTGCTTCTTGTCTGCAGGCTTGTAAGACACCAGGAGACCGAAGGAAGCATATCCAAATAAAAGGGTCTGAACAAACCACTGAAACTGAACAGCTGGGTCAGTGATTCCTTTGGCTCTGTAAAAAAAACACAAAATGTGTCAAAAAACTTATGCTCCTCTAGGCTGTACTGGTACTTATAAAGTAAGGTAAGCTATCTCTACCCATCCTTGAGATTCAGACTGGATTAGAACATTTCAGTTCAGCACATTAGTCTCCATCTACTGAGACATTTTTTGTGCTAACTAAACATACCATTTCTTGTGGGTTTAGGATTTTAAGCTATTTATTGAACAAAAGTTCTTTCAGATATTCTATACATGCAATTTCCTCAATGATATATAAATTGCAATCTCCATCTGTCCTATTTGAAATGACTTATCCCAGAAGTTTGTGTACAAAGAAGCAAGAAACTGGAGCAGCTTAATACTGATCTTAATACACAAGTCTGAATATCATTTCTTGCTGACTGTGTTAGTCAAGGGAGATTTTGCTGGCAGGGCAGAGACCAGACAGTGACTGTGTGATGGGGGATGGAGAAACACTGGTACCTGAGTTTGTGGCTAGACAAAGACAGGTAACAGGGCTGAAGGCACTTCACTTAATTTATGAAGAAGACACTTTTCTATGTTAGTTTCAATATAACATACATGATCTTTTCTGTATGTTACAGAAAATGTCATTTTCTCCACCATTGTTCTTGAGAAGTACTCCTACCGAAAGGAACAAGTATAAACACAACAGCAAACCCAAGGGGTTTCACATTTCCTGTAAACAATTCCATAGCTGTGGGTTTTTTGTTTATAATCCCAGCTGCAGTGTTTTCAAATTAGTGCAAAACCTGGAGAACAAGGGCTTAGGAAATTTACCTGTTGCTACAAGACAAGCTTAATGAATAGACCATGTGCAGCAATACAGGCCAAGAGCTAATGACAGCACTACTGCTGATTAACAAATTTGTATTGGAGTCCTCACAGTGTTCTTTGTGCCTCCTTTGTGATGTTGCCAAGTAGACACAACTTTTACATAAGTAAAAATAAATGGTGTTTGGTGCTCACAGAAGTACAAGTGCTAGGTAATCTAAAGCAGCACTCTTGATGAGATGATGATGGGCAGCCCATCTCTGTTTTTTTTTTTTTGTGGGTTTTAACACTAGCCTGTGAAACTTCATTAGTAAAATTAATTACAATACACTCATTTGGTATGTTCACTGGTTTTCAAGTTTTCTCATACTTAAAAGAAGTGCCTTAGGCCCAGATACCCATTTATTTGCACACTCATCTTAAAACAAGAGTCTGATAAACGCCATATTTTTACTAACTCTCAATCTGATGGCAGAAACTATTCATCCATATTCTACTATTTTTAAAAAAAGACCAAAAAAAACCTAAACAACTTATGCATCGTTCCATGAAACAAAATCCTGTTGCTTCCAAGAGCTGTCACCTGAGACGCCTGGGGCAGACAGCAGTGAATGACCCAAATGGAGTGGGAACCCATCATGGCAAACAGACTGGCCTGACTGTGCAGAGCATGAGAACCCAATGAGTATCTACATTGTTCTGAACTACTGCAACCACAAGTGAACAGAAGGAGGCTGTGTTTGGACTGCACTCCTTTCCAGGTACGTCGTTATCCTAACCTTAGACTCAGATGGCCTTGCTTGTATGGTCTGACTGGTTCCAGGATTTTATCCCAGGCACCTGCAGATGCAAGTAGATCTGAGAGCCCCCAAATGAAAGTGCCCAGCTGGGTTCCCACAATATAAGTGTGATTGTTTAAGTGTGTAATTAGCAGTCTTGCAATCCTGATGGGGTAAGATCTGATAAAATTCTAGCACCTCAAGTTATCAGACTATTTCTACACTGTCCATTGTTCCCTCTGCCTCCTGAGCAGCAGTGTCACCCAGTGAACAGGGAGTTCAGAAGCTGCCAGACAAGCCCTGGCAAACCTTGCTGCTGCCACTTGTGCAAGTTGCCAGCCCTTGGTTTTGCTGCCCTGCTCAACAGTAACCACTGGGATAAGGGGCAGCAACCAACTGTGGAGGACAGCAACTGTCACTGCAGCAAGAATTTTACCAGCATCCTCTGGATTCACTGCTGCTGAGAGCCACCACAATCAGTTTGTAGCCTATGTTACTTGATTCAGAAACCCCTTACAGAGAACCTGTGCCGGAGTGAGAGGAGGGAACAACTTACTGGCATAACTTAATACCGTAGAGGGCTTCCACTATGTGAATCAACCAGGATATCCAGAACCTGGTGGAAAGAAAACATGGTTTATGTTGCTGAAAATGAGGGAGAAGACTGTTGTATCAAAGATGCATTATGCAGAGAATATAAATCTGGAAGCACTGAAGCAACAATCTATTTTAACCTAGAAAGGAAGGGGTGTTTTTCATCTTGAAAAAACCCCACAAGTGTACACTTAAAAGGAGCTGAAGCCCACTGAGGAAATGAGAGCAACTCTAACTTGTGCAATAAGCCTTGACCTGCCGTTTGAAACATCCACTAGGCTTCCAAAATTTTCAGCTATCAGATTAAGCCAAAAAGCAAATGCTTAGTGAAAGCAGTACAAGTTAATCTTAGTTAAGCATGCAAAATCTATCCTTTTACTTACATAAGTATTTTTAGTGGTCCTAAGGAGCTACTTATGTTTTTACAGCTTTAGTTCTACGAAAACAACTGTGTGTATAGATTCAGAATATATAATGTGACTTGATAAGCCACACTTGGCCTACAAATTTTTATATACATGCTCTTGTAGGAAAAAAAATAATATATTCAGTTAGGATCAATTAAATACCTTGCTAAAGCAAAAGATGTTCTGAGAAAAGATGAATGTTCTACATGATACATAAAATAAACAAGAAAGCCCTACTGATTTCCGTCTTTACAGGAAGCCAGTGAGCTCAAGGAAATATTTTCTGGCTCTTTTGTTAATTACAGTAGCAAAAACTAAGTTTTGTAACCCAGCAAAAACAGCACTATGCAGTTTGTTCAGCAGGTTATTTCTCATATAGATCAGAGGTGAGGGCCCAGGTAGAAAATTTTTTTTAACTGAAGCTGGATAAAAAAGATTCCTAAAGAAAGAATTGGACTGCCGAGTAACAGCTAGAGAAGAAAAAGACTTGCAGTAGCTGGTACAAGTGTAACTTTGGACTAATAATTGTCATCAAAAGTAGTATCTTAACATTTTTCCCTTTCTTGTTAAACCATCAGTGATGCCAAATTCGAAGTTAAATTTTTAAACTATCAAACTGGTCTTAGCCTGTCTAGTCCTCTACATACTTATTACCCCACACCCTTAATTGTAATGAGCTTGAAAGGAGAGCTCTTTAAATCTAATTAACAACTGGGTTACAGGAAAGCTTGCTAATACACACTAAGTACAGGAGTCAGAGAGAGGCAAAATAATGATACAGTCAAATATAACTTACCCGTAGCATACCCATTTGTGGTGATGTTCCACTAAATAATTAAGGAAGGTACCAAATAATCCCAAGTAACTATAAGGTATAGTTGAAGGCCAAAGTGTTACCCACTGGAAAAAAAAATAAAGTTATCTTACTTCAAGGTAGAAGTACTATCAATTTAACCTTCAAAATAGCTTTATTTTTGAGTTCAGAGCTCATTTATTCATAGTACTTAAGTTCTTTCACTCCATTAACCTTGTCCAAGGACCATATTCTTCCAGTAGCCTTTGAAAGATTCCAGCTAGGAAACTTCTATGCCTTGACATACCAGATGCCAAGGGGATAAGTTTAAGGTTGCTGTCTGGGGACCAAGAGTGCATCTGCACGTTAAGTGGTATTTAAGTTGTAAGCTCATTACCTATTAGACATGGAAGCTGCAAAACCTACATTGTCTTTGTCCTGAAGAAGTTAATCTGAGGCAAGTGACCTGAGGAGGCCAAACTATCAATACACTGTTTAGGAGGAATAAATATCTAAAACTAGGAGATCAGTCTTTCTTCTTTCATCCCCTAAAAAAGAAAATGTCAGATTTTTGTTTAATTTTAACATGTCTTTTTTTTGAGCTGAGCACGAATCCCAAGACCAGAGATGCAGAACTCCTTTCCCGGTTTCTCTCCTGTCACAGAGCTGTCCGCAGTGTTTAGTGCTGTGCACGCTGATTTCCACAAGCCCGGAGGAGAGGCAGGCAGTGAGGGATGAGCTGGGCACTTCAGAGGCCACTGGGGACATAAGGTAAGCACCAGGCCAAAGTTCACACTGCCTTATCTTGCTTTGGTATATCAACACTGCAGCTTCTCACTATATGTAAATTCAGCTATGCCAAAGATGTGGTGAGGTGATGATTTTAAACAGGGAATCTGCTTAAAGCTCATTCTTGTTTCTTTTGAAACAGCCCAACAATTGTTTTGTGAGTGGCTTGACGTGCCTTGACTATCATTTTTACAGTGGTGGTTCCCAAGTTTAGAAAATCTGCGCAAACAGAAAGAAAATCGCAACATGTGAAAGTCAAGGGATGACTTTCATAAACTTGTCAGATACATCAAAAAGCCATTAATATCCCTGCTCCAGTAATCCAAACTAACTTAGCTGAAGTCTGTTTTTGGAAATTAACACAACGTGGTGACTGAACGCGTGTGTTTTCCAACACCACCAGTTCGCACAGCCTGTGCCCAAAGCCCTCCCCTGTAAATGCCCCTTGGGGACTGACATGTCCCCCAGCTGTCCCGGTGCCGCAGCTCCCAGCGCTGGCAATGCTGCAGCCCTTTCCCGGGCACCTGCCCCGCAAGCCCTCGCTGCTGCCGCCCGAGATGCTCGGACCGGGCCCGGGACGCGCCCCCAGCGCCACGGCCTCGCTTCCCTGCGCAGACCAGCTGCTTTCTCCCTCCCTCTGGCCTTCCTCCATGGCTCTGTCCAGCCTCCTCCCGCCTGGCCCAAGCAGCACCTCCAGTTTTCTTTTTTTCTCCGTCTATTTTAGGGAGCGGCGTTTCCGCGGATACGGGGACGGTGCAGGGCACCTGTTCCAGGCACCCCGCGGTTTCTGACCCATCTCCCTCCCTCCCCGCGCCGCTCCTTACGCCGAGGAGGACCATGCCGAAGATGATGGCGATCATCCAGATGAGCCGGGAGCGCTGGAAGTGGCAGCTGCCATCGCGGCCGCGCTCCGCCGCCGCCGCCATGCCGCCGGGCCGCGCTGTGAGCGGAGGCCGCGCCGCCGCCGCTAAGGCCGGGCTGGGGGAGGCGGGGCCGGGGCGGGCCCGGCGGGCGGAGGCGGAGTGCGGCCTCGCCCAGAGCGAGGCGGGCACTGCCCACGGGCCCGGGCGGGGCGCGGCCCGGCACAATGTGTGTGACCGAGTGTCGCCTCCTGCGCTCGGCCTCTGCCGGCCCAGGTTGGGGGCAGAGTGGCTGGGAAGTGGCCCAGCGGAGAAGGAGCGGGGTGCTGCTCGGCTCTGGCTGAACACGAGCCAGCAGGGTGCCCGCTGGGCCGGGGAGGCAATGCCATCCTGGCCTGGATCAGCAAAGTGTGGCCAGCAGGGATCATCTCCCTGTGCTTGGCACCAGTGAGGTCACACCTTGAGTGCTGTGTCCAGTTCAGGGCCCCTCAGTTTGGGAAGGATTCTGAGCTGCTGGAATGTGTCCAGAGAAGGGCAGCAAGGCTGCTGAGGGATCTAGAACACAAGCACTGTGAGGAGCAGCTGAGGGAGCTGGGGTTGTTTAGCCTGGGGAAACCTTATCATTCTGTACAACTGCCAGAAAGGAAGGTGTGCCAGGTGGGAATTGGTCCCTTGTCCTAGGCAGTCGGTGGCAGGACAAGAGGACATAGTCCAGAACCACACTAGGGCAGTTTGGGGTGATTAGATACCGAAACGGGCTGCCCAGGGAGATGGTGGCGTTACCGTCCCTGGAGGTGTTTAAGAAAAGACTGAACATGGCACTCCGTACTGTGGTCTAGTTGACAAAGTGGTGTTCGGTCACAGATTGCTTTTCCAACCTAATCGATTCTGCGATTCTGTACCGAACGCTGCATGGAACAGCACAGAAGTTGGTGTGATCTTTTCAGCTTGACTCATTGCTACTTTCCTGCAGGGTTTGCCTAGGGGTGACAAAATGCAGGAAATGGGGATCGATGGCAGCAGATGGGGCCCGCGATGCGCGCCCGGCTCCCGGGCAGGCCCGGCCCGGTCCGCGCCGCAGGGCCCGCAGCGCCCTCTCGTGGCGCCGAGCGGGGCCGCGGGCGGAGGCGGCTCCCGGCTGTCCCCGGCGCCCCCGGACTGTCCGGGCACACCGCGCTGTCCCTGCCGCAGCGCAGCCCGGAGCGCAGAGAGCAGGGGCGCTCGCTCCTGCGGGAAATAAACAGCTACTGACCTTCCCACCACTGGGCAGTTCAGTCGTTACCTAGAACAGTACAGAGTGCCTTCCCGTTTGAAAACTGGCGATTCAAAGCGTATTAAATCCAGCATTTTCTATCCTGTGCCCTTTTGGGAATGTGGTCTCGGTGATGAGTCAGCAGGGCCTTGGGAAAGGTGCTCAGGGGTAGAAACGTTGGGGGGTGAGTTGGGCGGGTTTGTGCTTTCCTTTGAGCTTTGCTACCCGTTTGCTTGGCATGACTGACAGTGTAGAGACAATGTAAAATGTTGGCTGTGCTCTTGTTTCTCCTCGCATGAAGGCTAAACACACTGCTCTGTTAATTATGTGTTAATGACATACCTGTGCTTTCCCCCCCCCTTTTCTTTTCTCCTTTTTCTGGGGCGTTCTTTGGAGATTACAAGATAATTTGGTAAGAAATCCTGCTGTGCTAAAACTGTTGCTGGGAATCCCATCTACAAAACCCAGTGAGGTTGGCTATGTGAACTTAAACCTGATTCATAAATTTCCCTGTATTGCTTTGCTGATGCAGGAGAGAAGAGCGTGTGCCCCCACGTACATCTTAGTATCTGGGAGAAATTTCTGAAATTAAACTTTTTGTGCTTTTTTCTCCCGGGTTTCTTTGCTTTGCTTTGCTTTGTTTTTAGTAGCCCATTTGTTAATTTCTTCCTCTTTAGAACATTCTACACAATTGCTTCTGCCTGCCAGTAATGCTGTGCCCAAAGGTGGTGCTGCGATCCTGATCCGGGCCGAGCTGTGTGGCAGGAGAGCCTGGGACGGTTCCGCACCAGGGGAGCCCACCGTGCCCGGCCCAGGGAAGCCCACCGTGCCCGGCCCAGGACCGGAGCATCCCCGCGGTCCCAGCACGGCCCGTGCTTGGGAATGCAGCCAAAAGGCGGCCGGGGCTGCAGGGATGTTGCGCGGCGGTGGCTGCAGAGGGCAGTGGATGCACGGCCAAGGCACGGGCTTGCTGCATGAGCCTCGTCAGACCGGCCTAGGCGGCCAGGTGGGGCCAGAGACGGTGACCTGTCACCCGTGCTGCCACACTCCAGTGAGGACCGTGGGCAGAGGACAGGGAGCTGGCTTACTTTTGTTTCTCTGTGGCCAAAAAGAATTGATATATCTTTTTATTAAGTGATATTCTTCCTTCACATGGGGCAGCAGCCCCCACTCACTGCCAGCCCTGTTGATTGAGTGTCATGGGCAGCTCTACCAGCCCTGGCATCTCAGCAGCCTTGGACCTGAGTGTGAAACAGCTCATGAAGACAACTCCCTGGGCGCAGGACATTCAGAGATTCCATTTCTGATCCTGGCCAGTGTCTTTGACCTGACTTTTTAAAACAGGCTATTTCTCTCGACAAAGAGAGGAGTCTAGAGTGTGTAAGCAGCTGAATATAGCTTCAGTTGTAATCATTGAAAGGCAGAAGACCTGTAGCATCATCTAGTCCGGCCAGCACATGCCATTAAATATTACCTTGTTTCTCTGAATAGAGGTCAGTGACTTGCACTTACAGGACATGTTTCAAGGGGCATTTTGTCTTACCTTGAAGGTGTCATAAAACTGAAAGTCCCCAGCTTTCAGTGATTAATCTTTCTTGTGTTTCTTAGGTGTTGTTAGATGCATCTGATGACTAATTTTGAGGGAGTAATTTCCCAGAGTAGCTGAAAAGCTTGCTCTATCATATTTTGCAAAGGTTTGCAATTCTGCCCTCGTATTTTTGACAGATTAGTTATCTTTGTGGCTTCAGCATTGGGAATGTTATTTGTCAGTGAATTGCATTTATTGACAGGTATAAACTGGAAACAACAAATCCCAAACACTGGTATGTGAATTATTGAAAAAATGCAGAACAAATTCACTTTGCTGAGTTTACAGAAAATAAAACTATTTTACCATAACTTCTGAGATTTCTACTTTGGAAACTGTTGCCTCTTCAGTTTAGAAGCATTTGCTATCTCTAACTTAGAGATATTGGCTATCTCACTTCCATCGGGAAGTACAAAGGGTATTTGCCAGGTAGTCGGCCTCTTTTGTTTGGTGTTCTCCGTGGGTGCCAGAGAATAGATAGAGACACGTTAGCTCTTCCCTGTCTTTTAAAATTCCTTAAAAAGAAAAAAAGGAGGAGAGGGAGGAGGGAGGATCAGTCAAATTCAGAACAAATTTTATGGCATGAGTCATCATGCTAGAGTTGTTTAAACAGCAACTTTCTTTATAAATCAGGATTTAGGGACTGGGCTTTTCTTAGGAAGTTACTTGGAAATAAACTGGAGCCTATTTTAAACTTGATTTGAAGCTGGCCTAAAAGAGATGGGATCCGTTCAGGGAAAAGGAAATAGAATTATCAACAGGACTTTTTTTAAAAATCAGAGCTAAATGGCACAGTGCTATAATGAAACCACTGCAAACAATGTCTGGTTCCTAATGTAGCTAGTTAACCTGTCATTTCTATTTTTTAGTAGGGACTCGGAATTGTATCGCCTTAATCTTTTAGTTCTAAGACTAGAGAAGCTAAGGAAAAGTATGGTCTTTTAAAAAACTTTGTGTTGCAATTTGACAAGCATTAAATTTTTAGGTTAATGGACAAGATTTTCAGCAGATTCCTATACTTACAGAAAATGTTGAGTGTAATGAGATGTGCATAATAGGAAACAATGTGCTATAGTAATTCTGTTTGATACTGTGGTGAATAGCCTTTGCAACTTGGAGTGAGTGAACCTTTGCATATGTCTGCTGTGTCCTTCTCCTTTGTCACTGGATTCCTTGGGTGTTTGATAAAACTGCTTCTCTTCTATCATATTTTAAACACAATTATGAGCATAATTCAAGTCTTGGAGATTGTCAGCTATAAAGGTCCCAGCTAAATACTTTATTCTTTGCAAAGATTAGAACTAGGTAACACCTATAAAGTATAAACATATGAAATTCTCACTGATTTTACTACAAATTCAGTTTGTGCATTTTAGAGGTGAATTTATGTCAGAGTTCCACATGTTCATCCTAACAATATCACTGGGGGGGGTTTTTTCTCTTATTAAAGAGGAAGAGGAAGGTGAAACAGCCATCTTTATCATGATGTGCTTCAACCAACATTGCCTTAATACGCCTTTGTCAAGAGACATCCAAGGCTCACCAGTTTGAAGTCCAGGCTGCACAAAGAGCTTCAGTTTTGACCACAGCTGTGCAGTTTACAGTCCTCTACTTGTTTTTACCCATATCTGCTGGGAGTCAGTAACTTGAGTCCTACTGAAAATATTTTGTGGCCGTCTCTGATGTCTTTTTTTTGTTATGAGGTAGCTTTTAAAAATGAAATATTAACAAGTAACAAGTCCGTTTGAAATCTCAATTTATAAATGTTGGATTTATGCTAAATGGATCTGATGGAATTTTAAAAATTGGATATGAATGGACTACAAGCATTTTACAAGATTTTTTTTAGAAAGATTTTATGTCATTTGGGGTGAGTATTTAATAATAAAACTGGATGTACTTTGCAAGGATAAATTGTGACAGACAGCCTTATTCATATTGGTCAGGATGGAAAACCCTGAGCAGCTTAGGCTATTCAAAAACATATTTCATACATGTCCAGTGCCCTGACTCTGCACACCAGCATCCTACAGCACATACTGGTTATAACAGAATGAAGGACTAAATCTCCATTTTGATGCCTTGTTGTGGCCTTTAACCACTTTGTGACAGTGCATGTGTATTTTAATACATAGTGTTTGGAATCTGACACTATTTCTTCTTTCTCTCTGAAAGAATTCCTCATTCTTTATTACTGCTTCCTACTGGGAAAGACACTGCGTTGTGTTGCCAAGGGGAATGGCAGTAAACACAGAGTGCAGTGTTGAGAAAAAGCAAAGGCTTCAATTTAGGTTATTGTTCTTGAGGGTCCATTGGGAGCAACTAATGGATCTTTTTTGTGCTTCTCAGTTAATGAACAAGTCATATCAATTGACACAGTTTTATGGTCCTGAATATTTTTTCCTATGTGTCTGGAATAGGAATATTGTGATGGAAAAACTAAATGCGGTAGAAAAAAGCCAGCACAAATCTAGCAAAGAAATGGGGTCACTCACTAGCAGATGGTGAGATAGGTGGGAAGCATGTTTCACTACAGCCACATGGGTGGGGATGTTATTTGGGAGATGAAGAGGAATAGGATTGACAAGGGAGGTTAGAGCAATAGTTCTTTAAACAGGGAGGAGGAGACTCCAGACAACTTGTCTCCAGTCCCAGCAGACTAGCCTGAAGGCCAAATTCACTCGTCCTTAGGTGACTAGTTATCATAATCAAGTTCAGCAGACTGCCATGTTGAGATCTGTTGGATTTCTATACTATCATGTGGTGTGCTTGGATTCTGTCAGCACAAGAAAAAGATAGTCCCTTTCCTAAAACATCTGCCGTTCAGAGGTCTGATCCTGTCAGGTCTGAGAGTCCAGCAGTGCTTCTGGAGCTGATCAGGCACAGGATAGATCTGCAGTTACATAAACAGCAGGGTGAGGACGATGACAGACGCTCTCTCACAAAGGAAAGGAGACAGGGAAGGACATGGCCCAGAGTACAGGGAAAAGGATTACCATAAAATAAGGTAGCCTGCGAGCCTGACTGTACCGGGCATGAAATACCACAACATTTAAAGGAAATCATCTTTATCTCAGTGGTGCTGCAGCAAGCAAGGGCTCCCAGACTGAATGGTGCTCAGTAACCTCTGGAGGCCCAGGCTGGATTTCTGGAGGATATTTTATCCACGATTTTTTAATGTTTCCTGTGGCAGGATTTTACTGACCACAGGTTTCCTACTGCACGGCTGTGTGGCTTTTCTACTGTGTGTTCAATGGGGCCAAGAATACTGATAATGTATTCATTAGGCTCATTGAACAGGAAAATCCTACTCCAGCCCATTCCTGCACTGGTGCAGACTCTGCTCTGCTGATTTGTCCTTCCCTGTGGTCATCCTAACCCTTTACAGACTCAGGCCCAGCCTGTCCAAACTGCAGATCACTGTTATGTGTGGCTGTGGGAGGCAGGCCTGTCCCACAGAACACAGATTTTTCCTCCACCAGAGCAGGAGACATTCTATTGCATGAGGCTAGGGGCATTGATCACCACTTTCCTAGCTATCCTTCATCCATCTTCTACGACTTTTTTCCTACTGCCCAGAAAAAATGAACAGTGTTGGGTACTGCTGGGCTACCACTTCATAAAATACACAATTTTTACAAATACTTTACCTTTGGTATTATCTAGGGTTTCACTTCCTTTAAAATTTAAGGCAGCTTTCTCTTTGACAGGGTTGACAATTTATTTCTAGATTGCCTCAGGACTCAAAAACTCACCAGTAGGCAGCATCCAGTACAAGTAAGGATCTTTTCAGGTTTCACAGCAGATTACCATTACAACACAGAAATGAGATTTTGGAGCTGGATAGATAATTCCATGAGAATGCAAGCTCAGTGAGGGTCAAAAAGAGAAAGCAAATGTTAGCTGTTAAGAAAACATTGGGAAAAAAACCTGCACATTACCTTCATAATAGTTAAAACCCTATTATTCCTCTACATCTTAAATTCTGAGAGTCACTCTATCTTCTTTTTTCACAAAGGATACAGGATAGCCAGAAAAAGCTCTGGAAAAGACAGTGTGAATGAGGAAGGCATGGAGCAGCTAGCATGAATAAGATGGGATTCTTCAGTCTGTAAATGAGGTGGCTGAAGGTAGAGAGAGAAGGGGTTTTATGAAAAAGTGGTCAGTGTGAACTGCTGGAGTCAGTGAAGGTCACTCCCCATTCTTGGGTGGGCAGCAGCAAGCACCAAATGATTTTAGCAAGTTACATGTTCAGAACACAGAAAACTAAATGCTGTTTCATGTGACAAGTCCTAGTGAAAGGATGCTCTGGAAGCCAAAATTTTACATACATTCAGACAAACACAGAATAAATTCACTAAACAGAAACTCTGGGCTGAAAATGACCGAGGTCTTCATCATAATTTTCAAGTACCAGTATGTAATTTACTGAGCTGGTTATAGATTCCTACCTTCCCATAGCAGGTATCCAGTTTTTATCACTGGTGAAGAGGTAAATATCAGGTGAGACAGACATCCAGTCTTTTTTTATAATTACCCTGGATTTCAGAGCATTACAATCAGTCAATAAGAAATATTGAAGTGTAATATTATTCCAAGTTACCTGAAATGAGCCTAATGCCTTTTCCATCTTGAAATATATAGATTTTAGTGTGAACTAGAGCAAGACTGGTATGTCCCAAAAGTGCATGGTGTTTTCAGCAATATTTTTTGCCTCCACTTTCATTAGAAAGCAACTAGCATTAGAACTAGCATTGCCTCCACTAGCATTAGAAGCAACATTTATTTCTGGTAGGAGAAAAGTCTAGAGCAATGCCTTGGATTAACAAAGGTGTCTACTGTTAGGAAAAGCTCAGTGTTGGTGGCAGCTCCTGCAAGATCCAGTTCTGGACTGGGGAATAAATACTCTTGAAAAGCAAGGATTGTCATAAATTTTGTCTTCTTTTCGCTCAAGGGGCAAAATGTGCCTCCATCCTGCTTATCCTGCTGGCACCCCATGGAACTGGACATGTCTGGACACTGAACTACTTTTCAAAGCAAGTGGGGCTGCTGGAAGTGCTCCTTTCCCTGTGGAACAGGGGACAGCACAACCAGCACTCGTCTGCTCATGTTCCTGGGTGCCCCTGGCCATGAGAGTCCTGCTCATGGTATGAAATCTTTGTGAGTGAGAATCCATGTCCCTTTGCTGAATTCCACCGTTTTCCATTTGAACATGAAATCTCTTTGCAATTCTCCCGGGTTGCTTTCTGGCATTTTTATTTCAACGACGTAAGAGCTGCCTGTTACTGCCAAGCCCATAATTAAAGCAGTGTTGACTGGTAAGTAATGGGCTGCAAAAGGTGTATACCAGAAGATAATTTAAGACACATTCCAGATAAGCACGGCATGAGCATCCTTTTTATGAGGTGTTAATGTCTGAAGACCAACTAGTGAAATTGATCTTGACTCCTCCGGGCTGAAAGTTCTGCTCAAACATCAATAGCTTTGTACTGCCCTAGAAAATGTTTGATGTAGGGATTTCTGAAGGGTGTTGGTCCCAAGACGGCCCAGGCAGGCGCCTGGTGGCAGGGCCGTGCTGCACTGGGTGATTCAGCATACCATTCACGCTGGCACGACTTTGGGGTGCCTGGCAGCTCCTGACATGAGGGCTGCTCTGGAGGGAGACAACAGAGCTGCTTCCCGTGCTCTGCTTAGGATTGGTACAAACCTTTTTTCGAGAGCCATTTTAAAGAGCACTGAGGTTAGTCCTTGTCTAGTAATGATGTTGTTGCTCCTACTCACGTATCCTTCATTTCTGTTCTATTCTCAGCATATCCCACCCGTGATTTGGATTCCTCTGTAGATGCACTTGTACCACAAAGGGCATAAAGGAACCCCGGCAGAATGGGTTTCCACATTTGGACTCTACTTAAATCTACAGCAAAATTCTGTTGATTTTTGTAGAAGTCTAAAGACAATCTATGAACCAGAGAGATGCTGGGTTTTTTTAAGCATGCTGCTTTGGGTTTTCCTGCTTCTTTTCCCACACTTCTCCCATTTCTCTATTTGTGAAATGAATCAAAAGTAGGGGTCAGAATACTATTTTCCATCTGCAGCTGTGGCAGAAATTAGCTCTTATGTTAGGCCAAGTCCATATGCCTTAGCAGAAAAGGAGGAAAAGGAGGGGGAGGCAACGATTGTCATCTTCTTTCCTGGAATCTGACTTAAAAACAAAACTCGCAATCTCTATCGATTAGCATTGCAAAGAAAATCTCTGGAAATGAAGGGTGTAAAGAGGCTGCCTGGCAAAGTTCCTCAAACAATAACTCCGGGAAGTGTGAACTGCTCTCTCTATGCTAGGGGATGTTAACAAAAGCTGTTCTATTTGAGCCGAGCTAGTACTGATGGACAGGCACTGTTAGCAAGCACTGCAAGTCTGTGCAAGCCTCTGCTGGCTCCTTCTTATCTCTTCTGCACTGGCTCTGTCTATAAGGTGTGTATGTGGGTGTTGGAGGAGGTGGTTTCCTTGTTCTTTTGAACTCAATATTGCAGGTTGCCTACAGGGGCAGCTTTGTGTTGTAGTTCGTGCCATGAGATGATCTTTTCTGCCATAAAAACTGGAAATCCAGAAAGTAAATTTTAAGCATTTGTTCCAGCATTCCCTCTGTCCAGACGGAATGAGTAATCTCTCTTGGTACCCTGCAAACATCTTTGGTATCCTTAGTCCAGTGTAGCATGTATCCCATGGGCCGTTGTACTGGAATCGCAGAGATGGAAAGGTCATGTGCAATTCCACACTTAATTGAGCCAGTTCAAATTGAGGCTCCCTGATTCTCTCTTACCCTTTGCCCCTGTGCATCCCTGTCACATGCTGATGCTTGTATTAAGTTCACCAAAAACTAAACTAGCCAAAAAAAAAAAAAAAAAAAAAAGTGATCAGCTATTTTTGAAGGAGCAGCTGCATAAGCTTTGCCAGCCCAGAGTGCACTGGAGATGGTTTGTGCACAACTGGGTGCAAAGCCCCATGAAGACTTCTTGGCAGCTAGAGGTGAACCCTGCATGCCTAGAACAAGAATTCATAGCTGAAGCTGAATTTGCTGTAGTGAACACTGTCAATAAAACTATACCCCCAAGCTTTATAAGTCTGCTTATTGTATCTGAGCACTCAGATACACATGCACTTCTGCTTGAAAATGTTATTTAGGTATAGTGGTTTCTGAGCCTTATGGACCAAGCTGCTAAAGGAATCTGGTCTCTGGAGTACCACACTCACAGGACTGACTGCCATCCCTGTGTGCAAGGACATTCATTTTTGTTGTGAAGCACTGTGATGGTGTGTGTAATGGTAAAACCCTTGTGCAGCTCAACCCAGAAGTGGCAGCATGGATGATGGGTGCACTGGTCCCTACAGAAGGCAAACAGTGTGTACCAGCTCATACTCACTTTGTCCCTGTACCCTTCAGATTCACAGCTGGAGCTGGTCCCAAGTTTGAAAAATGAATGGAGACAAGTTGATATGAAAAACAAATGATGTAATGATGCTGCTGTTCTTGAACACCTTCAGTGACAGCCATTAGTGGCCTCATTTGACAAATTATTACACTAATTGATTTGCTTCTCTTCTAACATCTAATCCTTTTCAGTGTTGCAACTGTTGCTCCCTGTAAGTCCCTTATGTCACTCTTGGCTCTCTTAAATGATATTTCTGGCCACTCTTTTGAATTAATATGCTGTTCATGACTTCACCTTGGGCTGATAGCACAGACCTTGCTTGTACTGTACCTGACTTGGATTAGCAGAGCTGTCTGGAGGGAAAGAAAGCTGCCCCAGGAAAGGAAAACCTTTGCTGAGCTGTTCAGCATGCACTCCGGAGGGAGACTGCTCCATCTGACCCGGGTGACCTGAGTGTGCTGGGGGAGGCTTTGTCCTTGGCTGTGAACATTGGGTGCTGATGCAATGTCTAGTAAAGCCACCAGCATTTTGTTTCCTGCAGTAAAGCTGATGAGAAATGTCCCATGGATGGGAATAGGAGCAGGGTAACCAAACAGGGAAGACAAGGACTTGTCACCTGGGTGCAGGAAGCGCTGGGATGGCTTGGCTGTAGGAGAAGGGTGCTATGGAGGCCTCCTTGCACTGGGGGAGCACCGGGTTTCCAGCAGACCTCCAGGCCTGCAGTGCAGAGAGAAGGGGACCTCCTTCAGAGGCTGAATCAAAAGCAGAAGATTTCTTCATTAAATTATTTGCTCCCCATTTGAATTAAAGAAAGGTGGATGGGATGGTGGCAGCAGCGGGGACTTCGCTGGGAGACACTTTGGCTCCTTGGATGGGGCGAGCCCTCATTATGTGTATTTTGGTGATGGGATGACAATGGAGGTGTTGGAGACGGCTCTGAGTCACCCTCGGAGCCGCAGAGGGGCCGGGCCGATGGGTGGGGGTCGCTAAAGGCAGGGCGGAGGGCTCTTAAGGCACGGAGCTGCCCGCGCCGTTACACCGCCCGCAGACCTCGGCCCGCATGGAGCTCGCCAGCCTGCCCCCGGCCAGCGCCAGCCCGGCCCCCGCCAGCCTCCCCTCCGCCAGCGCCAGCCTGGCCCCCAGCCCCGGAGCCACCGGTGAGCCAAACCGGGAGGGCATTGGTAGCGGCGGTGTTGGTGGCGGCTGTATTGGTGGCGGCGGTGGCGGTGTTGGTGGTGGTGGCGGTGTTGGCTGTATTGGTGGTGGTGGTGTTGGCTGTATTGGTGGTGGTGGTGGTGGCTGTATTGGTGGTGGCGGTGTTGGCGGCGTTGGGGCAGGAGGACGCTGCCCGGCCCCGCTGACCGCCGCTCCCGTTCTCTCCCCGCAGGCGAGCCCCGGGCGCGCCCCGGCGGCCCCAGCTCGGGGCGGGAGGGCGGCCGGCGCAAGCGAACCACCTTCAGCAAGGCGCAGCTGGAGCTGCTGGTACGCGCCTTCGAGAAGGAGCCGTACCCCGGCATCGCCCTGCGGGAGCAGCTCTCCAGCCTCACCGACATCCCCGAGTCCCGCATCCAGGTGAGAGGGACGCTCCGGGCAGGGAGGACGGGCGGGTGGTGGAGCGGCTTCCCCGGCGGCCCGGGTGCTCAGTGTCTGCCGGTCCCGCAGGTGTGGTTCCAGAACAGGAGAGCCCGGCAGCTCAACCACAAGAAGAGCGAGGCCGCCGCCTATGCCAGGCCGGGCAAGCCGAAGCCGCCCCGGTGCGCCGGGCAGGAGCGGCCCCGGGCGCAGCAGAGCCCGGGCACAGAGCGGAGCCGCCTCTGCCCGCAGCCGGGCCTGCCAGGAGGGAGCCAGAGCTTCGGAGGGCAGCCGCCGTTCTACTCGGGGCAGCTGTATTCAAGGCTCGACATGCATTTCAGGAGCTTGGATAACAGCTTTGGAGCGCTGGGTCAGACCCCGGCTGACTTCGGCTTGGACTGCTCGGGAAGAGGGGTCCCACTGGGTGCGGGAAGCGTGGGGAGCGCCGCCCCGTTCTCGCTCCCTGTGCAGCAGGCACAGGAGTATCCGCACCTGAAGAAATCCTTCCCTGAAGGCTACTACTCAGATGCAGACGTTTTCCAGCCTTGTACAGATCACCAGTACCCAGCACCTAGAGAGAACACGTACAGGAAGCCTGTCTTAAACTACTTCAGTGCTAACCAGGGCCTCGGTGTTGAGAACTGTTTGTATGCCAAGTCAAGCACTTCTCCCTTTGGGAATGGCTCCACTTTCAGTTTTGATGGGGTGGAACCCAAGCTTGAGCCCGAGCAGATGAGGCACAGTTCACCTTTGGCTGCAGCTAGCAATGCTAGTCCTCCTTTGGTAGTTCCAAAGCATGAAGGGGGGTATCAAAGGGCACTTGGCACTCCAGTTCCACTGTATGAGCAGCAGCTGCTGGAGACAGTAAATGACTATGACTCTCATTGGCTGGGCATGAGAAATGAAGTTTTGGGAATTGGGTTAGATTGGCTGCTTGAGAATGAGCAATATGCAGAGCAAGGTCAGACAAAAAGTTACCTTTCTGCCTTTGGTGGCCAGAATTCAGTCTGTCATTTGGGTCAGACATGAAACTGGCAGTGGGTCCACTTGCCTGATGGAAAATGAATGTGATTTTTTTTCTCAGTTGCCAGTGTTGTCTGAAGCGGCCAGAGGTTTTGCAGGCCTAGGTGTGCAGAGTGCTTGCTCTGAGTTTTGTGCCCTGTATGGAAGGGAAAGAAAGATAAGGCATGTTAGCAAGGGCTGCCTGAGCTGCCTCCCCAGCCCAGGCCATCTGCCACCACCCTTGCAGCGTTCCTGCACGTGTTTGGTTGTGGGCAGCCTGACACTAACCTGCATGCACAGACTGATCTTCACAAGTGTGTCAGCACTGAAGAGCTCTCTGTGCTCAGGCTGTGCTGGATTTGTTCTGCCAGGAGGTTTAGCACTATGGTGGTGTTTCTGTGGCCTTACTGAGTTTTGTTTCTATTCTGGTCATAATTCACTTATTTTAACTTAAGGAATCCTAGATAACAGACTTATTTATAGCTTTTAGTTGAGAAAGCATTGACACAAGAGGGGTACAAGCATGTGAAAAGCAGCCTTGGTGGTGGCAGGGGACATTTCACTGGGTGTGTTTGCATTTTAGGTGTGTTCCTCAGAAAGAATACTAATGGTCTTTTCCTGGGTACTTAATTTATAGTGTTTTCATTTAAAAATGACCACAGTCTTTTAAAAGGCAATATTTTTGTGATTTTATTTTGTGTAATTTGTTTGCAAATTGTTGGTTTTTGTTTTTATGGTTTTTTTAATTGTGATTGTCTAGTTGCCAAATTAAGGTTTTTTACCTTCATGAATTTGTAGAATTGCACTCAGAGGAGAGAAGAATGTGTTTCATCTTCGCATTTGTACATGGAGCCTATTTTTAGAATTCTCAAGATCCATGGTTATCCAGAAGACCACAGTAATCATGGAAAGGTTCTTCACGTGTACCTCTGGAGAACTGCCATGGATGTGTGTTAAAGCAGTATTAGGCCTAGAATGCTGAAAATTCTACATGCAGATTTATTTTTGGGTTTAAAATGTGGCTCTGGAATATTTTAAAGTATGCTTTGATTGTAATACATTTGTTGTTAACTCAATTATTTTGTTTATAGAACAAGAGTAGCAATAAAACTTAATCACAGACCATTATTTTGTTAATAAAATTGATATCCCTGAACAAACTGTCTATGGAGGTGTGTACACAGAAGTCCAGAAAATTAGTCCACACTTTTGTCAGTAATTTTTATCTGGCTATAACTCTTCTGCCTTGGCCTAAAGGATTGGAACAAGCTCATGTATTACAGAACAGCTGTATGGCTTCAGACAATAGCTGCAAGGCACTTTGAACACAAGTTGTATTTGAGAATGAAGGACAAAGAGATGATTGTATTTATGATTGTATCTATGACTCTTTTAGTAATTTTTTGGAAAAAAAAGTATTAAGACTTATTTATTTACACATACCCTCTCCCTCATAACGTCTTCTTGATGAGAATGCTGATTCAACACGTAGAAGGTACTTCCACAGCAATGGTATAGTAGCCTCCCCTGGACTTGCCAGCATCTCTGCTGTCATGATCAGGTGATGCTGGGGCAGGAACCAAATGTGTTCAGTAGTTGAACTACTCTTCTACTGCCCGTAAAATGCTCCTGTTTATAGAAGAAGGGAGGATTTTACACACTAAATATTGAAAAATGTATTTTCTACATAGCTTGTCAAAGAGATAGTGAGGACCCAAATTCACCAATGTCGCTTTAAGTCAGGCTGGGCTAATTCACTGCAGGGTGTCCCGAGCTCCTCCTGATGCGGGAACCTGCCATCACATTCCTCTCTTCCCAGCCGCCTCCTCCAGTGTGGCAGTGTGACAGCCACAGCCCCGCAAGTGCAGCGGGAAGGCACCTGCCTGGGAGGCACGATGGGGCCGGCAGCAGCACGGAGGGAGCCGCTCACGCCCGGACACCTCGTTAGCAGCCAAGCCCCTCGCTGGCTCTGCCATTACGGAGAATCACCCCTGGCAAGAGGGCTCTCCATTGTGCAGGGCGCGCCCCCACAGCGCACCTCACGGGCACGGGCCTGCAGGCGGGGCACAGAGCGGAGACAGAACAATGGCTCACTTCTCACCCGGGTCCCTGCCCTCTGCGTGCCCGGTCATGTCCCTGTGCCTGCAGGGCCTGGTGCCTGCAAAACGCCCCCACCTCAGTTGTGTTAGCGACAGGAGGAGAGGACACCGTGTTAAGCTGTACCAGGGGAGGCTTAGGCTGGAAATTCAGGAAACATTTCTTCACAGAAAAGGCGATTAGAAACTGGAATGGGCTGCCCAGGGAGGTGGGGGAGCCCCGTTCCCGGAGGGTTCAGGAGCGCGGCCCTCGGTGCCCAGGCGGGGCTCGGCCACAGCATGGCCTCATCACCCCGGGGCTCAGGGCTGAAATCCCCATTGTTGCTGTCATTCTTTGGTGAATTCCGTCAGAATTCACTGCACGGAAAAGCTCTCCATAGGCTTTTACCCTCTGACTTGTTCGTTCTCCCATAGTCCTTGGCAGGGATTGATTTTTTTTATCCTTCTCGCAGTAATTGCTGGGGCCGCATCGCCCAGTTCGGACGGGGCTGCCCCGAGCCCGCGGGCATCCGAAGGTCCCCACGCCTCCTCCGCTCCGGGTGCTGTGAGGCCAGCCCCGCCGGGCAGCTACCGCGGGTTTCACAGAGCTTGCAGGGGAGTCATTTATTCCTAAACACGCGCACAGGGGCCGACTCCCGGTTCCTGTCCCGGCTCTCGGTGCGGGCTGCGCGGCGCCGCCGCCACCCTGCCGCTGTGGGACACCGTGTGCGCCGGCAATAGCGCTCCGCCGCCGCCGTGCCCGGAACTCCGCGCGCAGCCGCTGTTCCCGGGAGGACAGCTCCGCAACGGAGCGGTCGGTGCGGCCGCACGTGGGCCGGGCGGCGGGACCGAGCCGGGCCGGGGGACAGCACCCGAACCGAGGGACAACGCGGGGCCGGGGGACAGCACCCGACCGGGGGCAACAGCGTCGGGCCTGGAGGAGAGCGTCGGACCGGGCAAGACCGCGTCGGACCGGGCAGGACCGGGCCCACGGCCCGCGCGGCCCCGGTGAGTGGTGACTGCTCGTGGGGAGCGGCCCTGCGGCCGGGCACACCTTGGCGAGGTGAGGGCCCGCGGTGTGCCCGGCGGCTCCCCGCCCTCGGCCGCACCGCCGGGGCGCTGCCGGCTTGCCCGGGTCCCCGGGCCGGGAGTGCGGGGCGCGGGGGCTGCCGTGCACCGGGAATGGGCCCCGTGAGCGGGGTGCGGTGGGGCTCACTCGGTGCTCTCTCCAGCTGGAGTGCCGCGTACCCATGCCCCGTGCTGACTGTGCGCTCTCCCTGTGCTAGCTGTGCCCGCCGTCACACGGAGGAACTCGGGATCCT
This sequence comes from Spizella passerina, assembly GCA_013401375.1. Taxonomy (NCBI): domain Eukaryota; kingdom Metazoa; phylum Chordata; class Aves; order Passeriformes; family Passerellidae; genus Spizella; species Spizella passerina. Next base: position 49,500 of record WBNQ01018487.1, read on the forward strand.
GCTGGCTGTAAACAAGTGTTGAACCAGTACGATGGAGGAAAAAGAGAAGAAGAAGCATCGTGCAAAGCAAAGCGGGCCGAAAGC
>WBNQ01018492.1:1704-18843 GCA_013401375.1 Spizella passerina
AAACTCTGTTAAGGGTCAGGCTGAAGAAACAAAATCTTGCCACAGCAGCTCTATGTGTCTACAGTAGGTTGAAATAGATTCTTTTTTCTTCTGTGACTTAGAGAATATAGTTTCTGATTGTTCTGACAAATTTGTAGGCACAGTTGTGCAAATTCAATGTGTTTAGAGCTAGTGAATCATCCCACTGAAAACACGTTTGCCTATTCCTTGGCATACAGTCTTGTAAGAATATATGACATGACATCAAAAAATCTGCTATCAGCTTGATTAGGATTTGCAAACATTGATTGAGAATGAAAGGTTTGCATCTTTCTTGCTAAATATAGAGACACAAATGACTTTACCTTATTCATTGGGAGAAATAAATGCAAGTCCATCTTCTTTCCATCATGTTGAAAGACATCCTCTTGTAGTAAAAAGCTTTGCAATTACTGGTCAGCTTCCAAAGTCTTCAGAACTGCATGGCCTCTTCCAGGGTGATTTCAAAGCATAGGTGCTGGATTGCATCTGTCTGTTAGATGTCAGTTTAATCCTGGTGCAGTCACTTGCATTTCACAACACAGTAAAGTGGAACATGGTAGTACGTTTAGGACAAGGCTTTCCAAACTCAAAACAACTTTTAAAAAAATCCCATAACTGGAATCAAATAAACAAAAATGTTAAGGCCTGTGAAAATATGAGCAAACATTGTCTGGGTCTTACATGTTACGAGGTGCAAACTCTATTGTTAATTGATGCATAGTTGATCTAGGTTGCATTACTGAATTTGGCTACGCACTTTGTTTAACTGACTTTCATGGAAAGTGACCACATTGCAGCTTCTTGAAGCAGAATTTCCTGACTTTGATAGACAGATGATGGAAATTGGTTTGAATATTCTCTTTTTGTTTGGGAAAAGACCTCTCTGAAATTGGTGAGGGACTGTCAGACTGTAAATGTGCTCATTGCCTATCTGAGAGTTGGGTAGTAATTAATGTTTACAGAACCCTTGGAAGAAAGTGCTCAAAGTAATTCAAAGCACTGTAATTTGTGCTTGAGGTTTGAACATTTTTGCACATCTCTTTACCCTACTCAAAATTATAGCATGATCATGATGGGCTTGGATTGTAGGCCAAAGAAAATTCCCTTTGATAGAAAATACAACAATAACTTATCTTTCCTTTGCATTGCACCTTCCATCATACTTGAACTGTTGTCATCTCAAAGATAAAAATGCAGTCCCTTGTCTAGTGGGCACAGTTTTACTTAGGTTTATTTCTAATGATAAGGTGGACAATTTAGAAAAGTGGGAGTAAAAATTCTTGCTGTTGCCTAGGATACACACTCAAATGGCTGGGGAAAAAAATAGAGAGTATACAGAAGTTCCTGCTCCGAGGGGAAGTGCAATTTGCACCACGGCAGAGGAGAACACAGTAGCACTAGGCAAGTGGAATACATCAAGACACAAACATCTTATCAATCATGCTTTCTAACAGTAGAATTATATTCAAGTTGGCTGTATTTTCAGCAAAATAGGTCAGTGGTTTCTGGCTATGCAGGCATTACAAATCAACCCTATGTTGAATGGACAAATACAGGTAGCGTAATTTCACTTAATGTAGGAACTTGTTGTTAAATTTGGAGATTATGATCTAAATACCAAAAAATCTTGATAAATAATTTACTTCACAATTTATTTTATTTTCAAGAATCTATTATGGTTTTGGTTTGCCACTGAAGGAAAAGTAGACTGAATTATGGAAGAAACTGCATAAAATAATCGAGTTTTGACATTTCTTTTTCTCTGCTAATTTTTAGGTAGATAGACACTGATAAACCTGATGGACTGAGGTGAATTATTAATGTACCTGTGCTCTAAAATTTCCAAAGTATTTTATTTTGCTTTTGTATTAGAGAACACTCATTTGGAACAGTAATTAAATAAGCAAAAGAAAAGGCATGACACATACTGTCACACAGATTAGAATACTATATTAGAATTTCTAATTTATGTCCTTCCCCAGATCTAGAGATTATGTACAATTTTTAGGAAAAAATTTCATATAGGCCTCACCTTCTTGGAGGTCCATCTTTAACAGTGAAACAATGCATCCTTTTTCTGCATAAAACCTCTTCTTTTTCATTTTAAAAAAAATGATCTATGTGGTATCCAGACACCGGATAGCATTGGTAGCATTGGTAGCATTCACCTTTTCTTGACTGAAGATTTTCAAAACCCTGTGGAAATGGCTGTATTTATTATTGCAAATGCATCTGAGATCAAGATTAATTTTGCTTGACCTAATTAATGTGTTTATGCCTTTCAAAATCACCTTTCCATTTTTTACAGAAGAAAATAGTTCTTTCCAAACATAAATATCTTCTAAAATATCAGCTTCTTGAATACTGTTCTACTTTTCTACACTCTGAATTTTTAGATGTCCCTACTGGCTGACTGAAAGTGATTGATCTTTATCTAATGAACAGCTCATTCCAAATGCTAAACCAGGAAATGAAAGCGGTTATTGTCCCTAGGCAGAAAAAGTGAGACAAGGGAGCAGAGTGTAACAGGGCTCAGTACATCCTCTATCAACCTTTGTACAGGTCCACCCACAGCCAATATCAATTGAAAGCAATAAAAACATAGAGGACCATATTAAAGAATGTAGCATTAATCAGGACCTTAAAGAACTAAAAAATAACCAAGACCTTATGCATCACTTTTTTGACACTGTTTCAGTACCACGATTTTTGGACTGCATGCCTGTATGGTGAAGTCAGCTTTTTCAGGCTTAAAATAGTAGTAGTGAAATCACTACTCAAATGACATATCTTTTAATTCTGGGAATCATCCATATTTTAATACAAGGAAACAAGGCTGCCAGGAGACAATATAATTTGCTCTTGTTTTATTTTTTGCTTATGAAACAGTGATTTTTCATCTTTAGCTTAGGAGAATTTCACTTTTGGAGGAAGAGACAGTCAATCGTTAGTTACATCATCAGTGCTCATAACCATCACGCTAATGCATTCAAAGTTTGAAACAGCTAGTCTACAGCCCAGAAGAAGATAAAACTCAGCATGTTGATGTCTATCCTTTGTTTCAATCATCATTACTCTTTACATATATGGTACAGCCCAACCACCAAAGACTCTCCATACCAGTAAAACTAGAGGCCTTCTATATATATTACACAGAGCTGAATTATATTTACAGGAAATACTGAGTCCACACTCTCTTTCAATTTGCTTTTGTTATGTGAATTAAGTTCTGGAGGAAGATGCCTTATCCACAGCTCTTGCTGTCTCAGGACTGATGCTGCAGAGCAAAGTCAGTGATGCTGACTTCCCAAATGCTTTAGTCCAGGTGTAACCACTTGTAAGGTGAGAACAAATCCACCAACAATAAAGTTGAGTTAGTGCCAGTATAGCAGTTTATTGATTAAAAAATAAAGCCAATAGTTCTGCTTGAAAAGATGCTGCACTGTGTAGTTGTTACATGTAATAAAATGGCATCTTGTGGTAAACTGCACCAGAAGTGAACTGTTCCTTCTTTTAGATATCTGTATCAGACTCTGAGAAAGGCAGACTTCAAATCCTTTACAAAGATAACACCATTTAATAGTAAATAATAATATTTTTATTTTGTTTTTGTCATGGATACCATGTCCTAAAGACAGACCATTTTTTAAATTATAAAGAAGGCAATTCATATTATGACATTGTAAAGAAATAATTTTTGGGTATGGGTGTTCATCAGGTAATAGATATTTTATGAAAGGCAGAAAAGTAGTGCATCCTGGCTGAGAACTAATTATTACTCTTCATAAAATGGAAAACATTATCTTGTGCATCAGTAATTTGTCTTAACAGTCTTATACATCTGGAAGTAAATACACCTTTTGAAGTGTTCCCTTACACTAAACCACTAAAACAATATGTGACCCCTTCCCAGCCCTGACTGTTCCTGCCTAGCCACTCCTGGGTCTTCCTTCCAGGCTGCCATTTCAGCCCTGCCTGGGACTGGCAGTGCCCAGGACTGACCCAGGACTGCTCTGGGTGGACCTGGCTCCTGGTCATGGTTCTTTCCCTTGCTGTCCTGGCTAATGGGCTGGATTTGCTCGATGGACTTAGGAACACCTTGTAGGCAGCTTTGTCTCCCTCCCTGTTTCCAGTTGTCTTTCTCAGAAAGGCTGTGAACATATGTTCCACCCTGACTCCATCTCTGTTCTCTGAAAATTAGGGACTTTTGTTGGAAACATCCCTCAGATATTTTTTACCATGGTGGGCCCAGCCTAGCAGATGTGAAAGAATGAAGTACAGTCAAACTGAGGGTGTTGCTTTCTGTCAGTGCATGCAGCATGAATTCAAATTTGTCTTATCTATGGGAGGGTGCTGCGTCTTAGCTGAGTCACAGTTAAAATAATTTATATGAACCACACTCCATGTAGTTTACCCAAGTTATGTTACTACATTCTAAATAAAGGACATAAATAGAGAAGGAAAAATAAATTTTCTGTGATTCTGTTGTTGCTAGGGGATTTGGGAGCTACTATTTATATCAGCAAGGCTACTGCGTATGGTTCAAAAATTAAGTTACTGCAATAAATTAAGAATTGTTTTCCAATTGCTGCATTGTGTCATAAGAAGCAGGCACAGTTTTGCTGGTGCTGGGCATGTCAGAGGTGTGAAGTCAATCATCTGTGACAATCAATAAAGCTGAACAAGCAAGAAAAAAAGAACTGATTTGCTTTACTTGAGATTATGATCACAATTTTGACAGCATCACCTGGATTTTAATTTGAGATGATACAAGAAGGAATAAGACCTATATGTTTTTACAAAATTTAAATGTCACTATGGTGCCCCAAAACACTATTAAATTATGAATAAGAGGAAATTTCTTTAACTGAAACATGTCTTTATACCAAACAAGATAAAAGTGAAGTGCACACGCTATAGGATGAAGTAATCAATTTAAAGTCAAGACCTTAGCTTTTCATTATATTTCATAGCAGACATTTCCCATTTTAGGCTTCCTCTAATGTTAAAAGGGACAAAATGAAATAAAATCTTCACAGAGCAGAAAAAATCCACCCCTAAAATCTCAGTGAGTCATAAATTCAGAAAGTACCTAATAAAGGACCCAATTCTTTTATATGTTTGCTGATGTGTCTCTTCAGAATACTTTACTTTTCTAGTTTTACTTTCAATGGAGCTGCTCAAGATAAAGCATCAAGAAAGTGAGAAGCAGACAAACTTTTTCACCGGCCTATCTGTTTAAGCAGTCTGTGAATCTTCATTTGAGAGTGTACACATTTTGACCAAAATAGCATACTTTCTTATTCTTTCCCCACCCTGGGATTTTGGCAATTGAATTTATCTAAGATTTTGAAATGAGAGGAGGGGGAAAAAAACCCCAAAAGCCTTTCAGACAGCAGGATGTTGAGCTTTTGAAGTTCTATTTTTATTTTTAATTGTATTTTAATTGATTGGTGATTGTGCAATAGAAATAGAAATCTACTCAATAGAAAACTGCAGGAACACATTAGCAAAGTAAGGTTTTTGCCAGTGTGTGACTCCAGTGACCTGTGGCATACTCACCATGTAATTCACTCTCAGATTTCTTTACTGAGGCTGTCAACAATGGGGACAATTAGAACTAATTGTAATGGTAAATTTAATTGTCTGGATGACTATACATTATATGGGGAGTGATGTGCTTAATGACCCTTGGTTGCTACTGACCCAATGTATTTTATCCCTCACTGCTCTTATTTTTATCTGCCTATCATTGTTTTGGGTGTCATGAACCCACTGAAGCCGTTTTGTCTTTCTCTGACACAATCTGTGCCAAAATCTGCAGCAAACAATTGGTCTCTCATGTATAATTTTAGGATGAAAACACATCCATCAGGAAAGATATCCCACTTTGATATTCAAGCAAGAGACAATCCCTTGGGTCTAGTAGGAAAGTTTTAATGTGATTTAGTAGAAGCATATCATATATAGTTTATATATAATAATTTTATAGTAATATTATAGTAGAAGCATACTTTACCATATTATATGATAGCCTTATAGAAATAATAGTATGAAGATCTTATTTAAATGCTCTGTCTTCTTCTTTCTTTTTTTTTTTCTTTCTTTTTTTTTTCTTTTTTCTTTTTTAAATCCAGTATGGCAAGATGAAGACAGGGACGCTGGATCAGACTGCAGCTCTGGGATAATGATCTCAAACTGCCACATTTCAAATCAAACTATATTGATGCACAAGTGTTTTAGTTTAAGGGTTTTCTCCTCTGCTGTGTGACTTGAAGGTGACTTTGTGTGATAAAAGCTAGTGCAGAGGAGAAATCATTGTCTTTCTACACTAATAATGGTCCTAGAAGTCTCTCTGGGCAAGAAAAAATGAATGAGTATTTTACCTCCTTCATTTTCACCACACGACTCCATTATTTTCATATACAATTATTTTAATTTCCATTAATAGAAAAGGGAAATCAGAAATCAGGATGCTCTAAACAGCTGTAACAAAGATACTTGTGCATAATAAATTGGACGATGTGTTTGATTATAGGGCCCAATACTGGCCAAACCAAAGTGAAATTACAGAAAATCCTTATAAAAGAGACCCAATGCAATGCCTGATTCTAATGAATTCTACTCCAAGCAGTCACTGAGGGATGATATGAAACAAAACAGCAGACATGGTGGGAAAAGGGGAGAGAAAAAAACAAATAAGCAATTTTAGTATGACCAAAATCACAGCCACCTAAATCATAGAACATCTTGGGTTGGAAGGGACCTTAAAGATCTGAAGATGATGTGCCAGGTTGCCACACAATACATCATGTTGCCCAGGGCCGCATCTGACCTGGCCCTGAACACTCCAAGGGGTGGGACATCTACAATTTACCTGGGCAGCCTGTTCCAATGCCTCACCATCCTCACAATGAAGAATTTCTTCCTAACATCTAATCTAAATCTCTCTTCTTTTAGTTTAAATTCATTACCCCTTGTCCAGTCACTATCTGCCCATGTAAAAAGTCCCTCTTGCTCTCCTTTTTTAAGCCCCCTTCAAGCACTGAACACCTGCAGTACGGTGTCAGCCAGACCCTTCTCTTCTCCAGGCTGAGCAACCCCAGGTTTCTCAGCCTGAATTTGTAGCAGAGGTTCTCCATCCCTCTAGTCATTCCTGAGGCCTTCTTCTGGCCTCGCTCCAGCAGGTCCATGCCTTCCTTCTGCTGAGGACCCCAGCCATGGATGCAGTACTCCAGGTGGGGTCTCACAAGAGCGTTCATTCCAAATGATTTAGAGTGGGATGCATCACGACAGTTTAAATGCATCTATAGGTAGCAACTTTTCCCTGCTTCCATAAACAGCCTTAGAAGATCAAAGAGTCTTTATTTTCGTCCATGTCATAATTGTAACTTTGTATCTATTAGAAATCTTATCTTTATATTTTGTAACTGGGACTCACATTAATTTCTTGCATTTGTCAAAATGCACTCTGCGACTGAACAAATGATGCAAGCATCCTGTAAACCTCATCTGTATTTCTTGCTATGAACAATTCCAATAACACAAATATCATTCTGTTAACTCTTTCTGGAAAGAAAATTTCAAAAAGATACCTTTTACAGGATGCAAGCATCCTGTAAAGGATACCTTTTACAGGATGCAAGCATCCTGTAAAGCATTTACCTGTACAGCTACAGTAACCAGATATATAAATACTCATTATTTTTTATCCCTCACCTAAATTTAATTGCACAGTCTAGCCGGTTGTGAATCAATGAGCTTTTAGAACAAGATGAGTATGTGTAAACATAAATGCACTCTTGAGGGATATATTCACCTTTTAATATAGATAATGGGCAAAATTCTCAAGGAGGTGTAGAACTGAGTGTAGACCTCTCAGCTCTGCTGTCTTGATCTACACATAGAGCTGCAGGTAAATACACAGCTACAGACTTGCAGTGTTGTAGATGCAGAGAGCAGTCAGGCTTGTGCCACACCAAGTGGCAGTGAAAGTGTGGAGGGCAGGGGGAGCTGACCCTAGGGCTGCTTCCACAGGAAGTTCAACATTTCTGCTGTGACCTTATTATCTCCATGAGGCTCATTAGCTAGGAGTAATACTGGATAAAAGGCACTGAAGTCCATTTGGGTCTGAGATAATACCTCTGTGAGTTGACCTGAACACTCTGGGAAATGCAGTGCCTCAGGAAACTCCCCTCCTAGAGCCTTTGCCTCTAACAAGATATCTGGGGGAGTACAAACCTAGAAGACTGGCACTCTGGGAAAAAATTCTTCAGTGGAGTTCAATATCCTACTTTAGACCTAATGAAGCTTCAAGGTCACTGCAGGCATACAAAATTGTTCAGAACTGAGATAGGATTTGGGCTCAAAGTCATAATGATGTGTCAATGTGTTTTTAATATGTGAAATAAACCTTTTAATTTTTTAACTCCATCTAGCTTCTTTTTGGTGTACTTTATAATTTCTTTCATAGGAAAAATTCTCTTTAGTTTGAAGAAGAGAATTTTCTGATAAGAATGTTCTAAGCAGGTCCATCCAACAGGCTGCTGGGTGTGTTTAAATTCTAATCAATATGTGTACTGAGATATGTGGTTATTTGCAGGCAAGCCAGCTCTGTATGTCTAGGCTGCTATGAAACCTTACAGAAAATTAAACAGAAACTGGGCTCTGAGCCCAGGAAAACCAAACCACCACTGCCAAAAAACAATACACTGAAATATTATACATCTGACATAATACCAATTAGTCTCATTAGCTTTGTGTTTGCAAAAATCTTTTCTTAGCAGTGTTGTTTTTTAAAGCCCCCTCAGCCTGATTCTGCTTGTAGTAAGCATGTAATTCTCTACTTTAATTTGTCCTGTGATGTTTCAGTGCTCAGACCTGCAAATCCAACACATTAGTTTTTGCTCATGAAATGTACCTAAAATCATGTCTCTGTCTTTGATAAAAAAAGCATCCATGATGCAGTCCTTCAGAAAAAAGTGAACATATAACTCCTCCTCTTTTCCCAATGGGAGGATCCAAAGTGTGTGTTTCTTTTTGTGAGGTGTAAATTATTTCTTAGTTCAATAGTGAGTAAGGCCAGCTGCAGGCACTGCTGGGGTTGTACAGGAAAGATCATGTTATAAGTTTTGTTCAATAAATAATTATGCTCCTTTTGCATGGTTTCTTTGAGGCTTTTGATCACAAGAATGAACCTCTATTCATTTGGGTTTTTTTCTCTCCTGTTTACAAATGACTGACTCACTACTGTGTGATCCTGAGGGGTTCACAATCCAACAATGGAGTGAATCAGCCAAAACAGTCATGTCCTGCTTGAAATGAGCAGACTGTGGGTATTCAGCAACACCTCAGCTTCAAAAAGCAAAATGCTTACATTGTTGATTGTTAGAGCCACGGGGATAGGAGCTTGCCCTGTGATAAAATGCTACTGGCACACATTTCACTGAGGATTTTTATATTTGTATCCTGTGTTTTCTGGATGCTATTGAGAAGTCTTGCAGGAAGTAGGTATTTTCAGGTGCATTTGAATATATGGAAGGGTGGCAAAGTCTGCCAGAGCATGAAATCAGATTAAATGAAAATACTGAGTCATGGAGTGGCAGTGGAGGATGCTGTGCTCAGAACAACATTATTTAAACAGTGTTGGTGGTAGACAGGCTGACAGGCCATGGTAGGACACGGTTTGGTTTCTCAGGAAAAACGTAATTTTATTTGTGGCAGTGCTGTTCCATTCTTGTTTCATCTCATCCGTACATCAGATTTTGAAATCTCTGCACAGCCAAAACACAGCAGGGAATGTGTAAACCTGAAATGTCTCAGTCTGGTCTCAGCAGAACATTTCAGTTTTAATTATATATTCTCCTTTCATTTTGTTTGATTGTAACATTTGCAAGAGTTTCATATTGAAGCTACATAACTTTTCAGTGGCATAGGATGAATAGATCAATTATAGATCATTTGATCACTGATTTGTTGGCATCTCAAGATATTAGCTGGAACGAGATATTAAAAGCAGCATTCAAGCAGGATATTAAATTTGATTGAATAGAGACACAAAACTAAATGAATATAGTGCAACATAGACCTAACTTTCCTAGTTTCTTGCACTTTGTTGATTAACAATATTAAGTGAACACAAAGCAAAACACAACACAAAACACTGGTTTTCAGAATATGAAAGAAGTGATTGCAGTTTAAAGAACTGCACAAACAGGGCCAGCTTAAAAATATTTGGTTTGAAATTTTTGCAGTTTCTTCAAATTATGTTATGTTTAAGAAAATAACCATGCATTTAATAGAAAATAGCCATCCATGCTGAAGAAATAAAAATTCCATCCTTTAAAGCAAGAAGAGGAAGCTCTCCTGCTGCTCATGTCTTCTATTTCAAAGTCCATAATCACACGGGTAAATTGGTGTTTTGGTGTATAAGGTTTTAGGAAAAGAGAGGGACCATGACATCTGAAAATTAATTCCTGAACATTTCTGGCATGACTTTATACAGTGTAGTAAGCTAGACCAATAAAATATTTTAAGAGTAAAAATTCAATTCAAGGTCTTGGTCCCTGCTGTTAATATATTTTTCTGACTTTTCCTGAACAGGCAGGGACCTCAGTCAATCAGTCAATGCACAAACAGACCCAGCCCCTGTCATGAAGAACTTAGAGCCACAGCTGACAGCAGGCAGACACTGAAGACAAACAGGGAGAGAAAGGGCTTGTGGAAGAAGTTGTGAAATGATCTTTGCTAACACAGGCACAGCCCTGATTGCTCAGAAATAGTGAAACAACAGCAGCAGTTCTCATTTGTCAGACATTCCTACAGAAAGATTTTTCTGGAGCAAATCCAGTCTTGTCTGGTTAAGCTGTCTGTAGAGTCCTGTGCTGTTTCTGGCTTGCCCACTGCAAGACTGCTCCTAGCAGCAGTCCCGTGCTGTCCATCTCCCTTGCCCCACCTTGGGACTGAGCTGCAGCCCTCAGCCTCCAGCCTGGATCTAGGAGACTTGCTTTGGCCTTTGCCATGCCCATGTGTCCCCCACTGCCTCCTGGGGAACAGGATAAGACTGAAGGGCCACTATGTCTGCATGTAAGTGCTGTTTTGCAAGTAGTTTTCTTCAGCAGAATAATTTTGCATTATCTAATTGCAATCAAGAACCAGTCAGTAATCGGTGTTTCCAAATCTGTTTTGCATTCTGTCAAGCAGAGACAATGCTTTAGGATGAGCTGCAAGGTCTTTTTGTCAAGCTAGCAAAGGTTATGTGAGGATATAGAGCAGACACTTTCTTAGCTTTTAACCATCACAGAATTGCTTCATGAGGCCCTGTTTGCTTATTTGGATATACCAAAAATACTCACTTAGAGCACAGTAGCACAGTACATGTGGATGTATTAAGATGGTAACCACCATACTCAAGCTCTAATGCCTCTAGAATCGTTGCACTCATAACCCTCAGAAGTTGTGTTTGATTGGACTTGGTTTTATTATTTGCCAGCTGCCTCCAAATATCTCCTTTTTATTACTTATTTTTTTCTGCTGATTGCTCAGATACTAGTGTGGTGCTGTTTGTCTTTTCTAGTTGCTAGTCACAATTTGTAACTAACTTCCTGAGAAGGATTCACTAGCAAATTTGATTCATTGTGAAGGAATATGTCATGAAAGGGCATCTTGAGAACTTGAAGAGTTCCTTTTTCTTTTAATCTTTTTTAATCGTTTAATCGTTTTCCTTGCTGACCATGAATCAGATTATCTCTGCCTTTATGTGTTTAACTTGTCTTGTGTCGTTATTACAGCATTTTCTACGGTGCAGGAAAAGTAAATGGGGATAAGTACAATATTGTGGGGTTTCCCTCTCCCCTCCAAAAAGACAGCATTTCTCCTTGTTTTATCCCAATGTCAACAAACTCCAATAGGAAAAGTAAGCATAAGCTGCAGTTAACTAGCCTGGCTCACTCTCTGGCTCAGTTTGTTGATCCAGCAACACCTTCTGCATCTTCTGCTCTGTACAAACACTTCTTCCTCTAAATAGTGTGCTCACACTTTGGGGCCTTTGTTTAACCAGGTTGCTTTGGTTTTCTTATAACACTTTTTATCCCAGTTCAGTGATACATACTCTGTGAGCTGAAAAGATCCACATCTTTCTTATTGTGGTTGTTATTTTTTGTTGTTTTTTTTTTGTTTTGTTTTGTTTGTGAGGTTGTGGTGTTTTGTGTGGGTTTTTTTTGTTTGTTTGGTTTTTTTTGGTGTGCTTTTTCGGATTTTTTTGTTTCATTTGGGGTATTTTTTTTGTTTTTAACACTGCAGTTTGGGGTCACCTTTCAGCCTAATCCCTCAGGCACTTCTGGCAGCAGCCTGAGTTGCCTAGCCCGGCTGCCTCTGGCCAGCGCAATGCATTCAGTCTGTAAATTTCCTCAGCACTCTTGATAGGGCTCTGTCTTTTAAGAGGCATAATTCAGCCACAATTCTGTCACTCTGCTTTGTAACATTTGCCTGGATTGGATTAGTGTCTCTGCAGGTGGTCTGTCTCCAGCTACACTGCAATGAAATGAAAAGGACTGAAGGCAACTGAGTGTACCAATAATTTCCTGGGGTAAACAGCCAGGCCAAAGCACTATTTCTAACCCAGTAGAACTCACTCAAAAAATCCTAGTCACAAAAGCATTATTTTCCTGCATCAAAATCTTTTGGCCTACTGTTTGATGAGCTAGTGGTAGCAATCTGTGTGTGTTCAGACTAGTTCTTCCCCCCAGTCTCTTCTTGGAGTGCATAACTAATGAATAACTGAATTTTCATCTATATCAGGGGAAAAATCTGGACAAAGTCACGGTCCCATAGTGTAGGCTTTTTGGCTTTTTTGCACTTAAGCCTGTATAAGTCTCATTAATCTAGCATACCTGAACTGTTGTAAATACCTGAGTTTCTCGTAGTCTGTCACTTAGAAAAAGTGAGGAAAAAAAGTTATTTTACAACCCTTTGAAGACATTATTTGAAGCACTTTCAAGTAAATTTAAACTCCATAACATTAATTTTTAAGTTAAAAATATTGTGCCAGAAACTATCCTCTTCTTAAACAAAATTCTATGAAATGTGAAATTTTAAACATAATGAGTAAAACTTGACTTAGAACAAAAGTACACAAGTCCCAAAGAGGAAATAAAATATGTCAATGGCACAATATTACCTATGATCCAAAAGTTGAATGGGTAATTCTTCAATATTTTATTTTTATCTCTATTGGATCTGTTACTCTGTGATAAACAGAAGAAGAAATTATTAGATTTTTAAAAATTAATTGTTATCTTAAACACTGAACTATCTGCAAGCTTCAGAAACATGAATTTTATAAGAAGCCTTCTGTAACAATATGCCACCTTCATTTTACATGTCTTCCTAAAGTAGGGAGAATATTAAGGACTTGGTTCTGTTTGCTAAACACAGGCATTCAGAGAAATCCAAGGATGTCCAAGACATCCACATTACAGTACAACAACCAAGATATGCCTGTCTGGACTTGGATATTTTAAAATAAATATATATGACCAAGAGAAACTCAGTTCCAAAAGTCCTTTTATTTCAGCTGCCAACCTGAAAAATACTTATGACACAGTCTTAATGGAGCAATTTGTATCATATTGGCCCCTCCTTTGTGCTCATACCAGTTTCTGCTGGTGCTTTTTGCAGATATAATTACTAAGGGCCAGGTTGTCAGACCTTTCAGGAGGGCATCCAGATGTGGCACTCATGGACATGCTGCCCTCTGAGCCTGTCCTCAGCTGCCCCTTTGACTGCAGCAGACTGAAGGAAGTGGTTCTCGGGACTCTGTTTAAGAGCCACTTGAACCCAGAATCACCTGAGATCTGCAGGCTGGGCTTGGTGCCACTTAGCAAGGAAAGGCTTCACTGAGTCTCTGCCCGGCAGGTGAGCCCTTCCTGAGTTCTGTCAGGATGTGAGCAGTTCTCTTCCCTGTTTGCAAAAGCACATTTCTTAAGTCTCTTCAGAAATCATCACAAAAGAAAGTTACTGCCACAGCCCTGAGGACACCACCAACTCTGACCATCCCTGCCCATCCCCTGGGGCTTGCTACACTTCCCACAGCCCAGGACCCCATGCCAGCCCCCCAGAGCCATCATCCCCTGCCCCAGGGATGCCCTAGCAGGGCTGGTCCTCATCTCCCCATGGCTCTGGCTCCACCAAACCAGGCTCCAGCCCTCATGCTGCTTTCTGGCTTGCCTGTGGACCTGGCTCATAGTTGTGGACCTGCCCAGCTGTGTCCATCCCTGGTTCCCCAGAATCCTGTCTCTTGCTGTGCCCTGACAGATACACAGTAAAACAGAGCATCTGATTCCCTTTGAGTGATAAGATGCTCAAATACTCTGCTCTAATGTCAGGAGGATTTTGTTTGATTGTTTCCTGATTTCACCCACCTTGACCATTGTTCAGCTCAAGACAATAACTATCTAGTTTCTTTCCATATAAATGACATCTAGAAAAATAAGACTACTGCTGTGCTCACGGTAAGTGTACAGAAAGCTGGAACCTCCCATATGTTAAAATGAAGTGCTTTTTGATATGGCTGTTCCCAATCTCATCAAGTGAAATACCAGTCTTTTCATAGCATTGTTATTTCAGGAGTAAATAAATAATGGAGGAGTGTGTGTGTACATCCAAGTGGGATCTAAACATCAATTTCTAATTCTTTATAAAGGATACTTTCAAATAAAATATCCTCAGTGTGTATTGTTAAAGCACCAAGTTTCCCTGTGAGAAGTGTGAGCATGAGAGAAACAGCCTTTTTCAGTCATCCAGTAAAAGACCTGATCACTTTTAGTTTCTATTTTAAAGGGAGTATCTTTGGGCCTAGGTCTGTGAAACCCAAAGATACCTCTCTACAGTTCAAAACAATATCTATTTTGTAAAAAGTAGTGGAATATAAGACATACACATGTCCTTAATGACTCCTGCTGGCTCTCTGCTCAGTGTGCTACCTTTCTGTCCATTCCTTTTGGAATTTTAGTTCCCTCCTATAGGGAGACTGGGTGCATGGGTATAAAATGCTGTGAAGCCTTGCACTGGAGGCAGGATGCAGAAATGTCAGGTGATGTGAAATGATACTGTGATGCTTAAATTCCACCTGTAAATGTAGCTGATGATGGCACACAATGTCCTTTCTGAGCCCAAGCAGCCCCACTGAGCACCTGAGTGAGCCTCACACGCTGCATTGCAGCTCAATCTTTAGGTAGTATACTTGCCCAAACTGCTTAATTCAGGTTGCTCAAGTTGTGCACTCTCAGACATCCTTATTTCAGCTTGTCTAATAAAAAAATTGAATAATTCTTGATGCAATAATTCCCTAAATAAATTTTTATGAAAGTCAAATAATTGGTGGAGGAGGACCAGACACTAAGAACACCGTGTTAATCAAGAGTATGGAGACAATTACTTCAGACTTTGCACTTGTGTCTGGCTGTTGACAGGCATAGACATGATGCAGTTTGGGACTTATAGTAAGATACAATTTTGTGCTTTAATTAAAACCTTTACTGGGTACAGATTTATCCATTGTGTAGCAATGGAGAAAATTTGCACAAATAGCAGTAAAACCTGATGTAATACCTGATCAGTATGAGCTGTAGGATGTTCAAGACTCAGGTCAAACAGGACTCAAGAGGCCACTGGAGGCAAGAGGTGTCTGTGCTGCATCACACAGAGCACAGGCTCCTTCAGATACTGAGAACTAAGAAAGGATGAGGCGGGAAGGATTACAGTGTATGAATGTATACACAATGCACATCATGCTTGCCTGCATGCGTGATGCTTGTGTAACTCATTGAAAGATTGTAATTAATTATCTGGGCTTGTTACAAAGTTTGGTTTAGTGGAGTATTTTTGGTTTTGGTTGGTTGGGTTTTTTTTGGTTTGGGTTTTTTTTTGGTTTTTTTTGTTTTTTTTTTTTTTAAGATGTTGCCATTCTGCAGAGGGAGATGTCAAATTTCTCCCACAGGTATCTGTCTCAAGGCTGTAACCTGTGTTTGATCAGGAATCATTTGGAGGCTGTCAGCTCTGTGCTGCCTCGATGTCAGTTCTGCCTTCGGTTTTGTTTTTTTAGTCTTTCTCTGTTCATGTTCCCTATCACATTATTATTTTTTTTTTTAATCCCCGGTAGTTTTTTTCATGTTTCTTGCCTGCTTTTCTCAGGCTTCCAGAGTGCAGCCAGAGAAACCAACAGCTGAGTGACAAAGAACATTCAGGGCAGTGTGCATCTTCAGAGAGAGAGAGGGAGAGGAGGGCTGACAATGCTGGATACAGAGGGATGCTTCCTTTTGCAGAATGCACATTGAGAGACATCTCTTCGTCTGCGAGATGTGGGATTCAAAGAGTTATTTTAATGCTAGCAAACATGCTTGTATAACGAAACCCTAACATTTTCCTTGCAATAGTAACAATTTGATCTAAAATGCAAAACTGCACTCAAGCATGCCAGGCTTTTTTTGCTGAGGCTCTTAAAGGGCAAACTACAGCAGCAATTGCTTTCATGTTAATGACTGCTACAAGGAAGGACTTAATTTTGTGATTCATAAATATCATTAAACTGTAATTTATAAACATGATCCTTTCAAGATATAAAGTAGCCAATCAGGCCAAAGCAATCAGAATTTCTACATTTTGTGCTTTTAATATAAATTCATTATTTCTGTCTGCACATTCTCAATCTTAGGGCTGCCATTAGACTGTATTAATGAGAACATGACACTGAGCCAATCTTAGCAACAGCAGCTGTACCAACAAAATGCTCTCCTGAGGAATATTGATTTCCCTTCTTGGATGTACTTAAACAAAGGCTGGTATTGCAGACATCTTAACCTCTATGTGTGCTTTAGTCTTCTGAACATTACTGCATCATTGCCTTGATTTATGAGAGAGAATTATGCTGCACTTTGACAGAGATGCATAGCTTTAATTGCTTAATTGATACCACATACAGATGAGCAGGATTAATAATTTTTTAAAAAATATGTGTTTCTAAAGAGACTAGTTCAATAATTACATTTTTGAAATTAATAAAATATAACATAATATGAAGCCATAGTGGAAAACAAAGGCGAGCAGATAACACAAAATATT
>WBNQ01018497.1:4159-15662 GCA_013401375.1 Spizella passerina
TGTACTAAGCAGTCTTTGGTTCCATAAAAAAAATAAACAGCCTACAAAAAAACCCAAACAAAATTGGGAGAAAAGAAAATATTGTTAGAAAAAGATAATACATAGGAAGACTATTTGAAAAATTTATGTGTAGTTATGGCTGTGCAAACCTTATCTAAAACATATTTGCACATCCTTGAACTAAACCTTCCTCATGAGATGAGCTACAACTTGCATAAGAAACTAGATTTCCACTTGAAAAGGGAATAAGCACTTAACTCATGAGGTTTCAAAGCAAATGAGAAATTCTGAGCAAAAACTGAGCAAACAGCAAATTTTGTAAGCAAGCAGAGGCAAGGCAGAACACTCATGAGTGGGGTTGCCAACATGTTTTACCCACAGAATCCCTTTCCCTAAGAAAAGTTAATTCAAACTCTTAAAGTGACAAGAAGGATGTAGTGTAAAGGAATGTGAACCTAAAATAGCCTGAAGTCAAATCAACAACTCCAAGGAGGAAATGTCCCTTTAGCAAACACACCTTATTGATGATTCTGCTGGAAAACAGAGAGGGAGTTTTCTCACGATGGGCATGGAAATTCAGAGCCATAAGAGCATCAGGTCCTACAGAGAAGTAGTTGTTCATTGTGAATACCTGTAAGACAGAACTTCCAATTATGCCTTGTTAAAAGTCATTATTAGGGTTTAAAATTCAAAGTGTTTAATGGGAAGTTGATAACAACAACAAAAAAGACAAACATCCAGTGTTTCATAGAATTCATATTATACTTGCAAACAATACCTTTGGTTTCCTTAAGTTGTAGTATCCTTTGTTTGTTACTTGAACCTTCCATCTGAAAAACAACAGTTGGTACTTAGATTGAGACAGACAGACCTCAGTATCAAAGCTGTAGTTAGGAATCTCTTATCTATACTGGGATTAAGGCAAAACACTCAACTTTAGTTAAATTATGAAAGAGTTAAGCCCTGTAGAACAACTAAAAGACTAAATTCAGACCTCAGTTAGGTTGCAGCTCCTGGCAATACTTGTGTTTATGTAAAGAAACTGCTGCAATGGACTCTCAGTAGAGCTACAGCAGTGTTTGGTTCTGTACATTTTATCTTTTCACTGTTCCTTACCTGTCTAGTTTGATTCCATCTGCCTCCATGACATTTCGTAAGATCTGCTCTACAGGGACTTCTCCAGCATAACCTGCACCCCAGCCCAGAGTATTAGACAGGTCATTCCCTGTTCCCAGAGGTAAAACTGCCACTTGTGGGATATATCGTTCTTGCCCCTAGGACACAAAACCACTGCAGATTAGCTCCTGCTCCAGCACTCATTGCCTCCCTTCCATCCCCAGTGCTCAGGTTAGATCAATTCACCTTCCCAGCAGCCCGTTCCACAGAGCAGAGCTCTGGGGCTGCCAGAGCAGGTGGCACATTCAGCTACTTACCCAGACATAAGGTAAAGGAAGGAAATGTGAAACCATTGTGAGAAGGAAGGAGATACAAACACAATATGGGAACAACACATTTATGAACACTGAGCAGAGTATTCCTTCCCAGGAATGAGGCTTTGGATCTGGGAAGTGACAGGAACACTGAGAGATGTAACACACGCGGCTGTGAACTGCAACCAGACACCAAAATGCTCCTACAAGACTGAGTGAGGATAGGTCTAAACAACAGATGCACAGAGTACCAATGTTCACACAGAAACACAGACACTCAAAGGAGCACAGCCAGTGTCTCAGTTTCAGGCTGTCACCCACACATGGAGCAGGTGAAGGTCAGCTCTGCAGAGCACAGAGACAGGAGCTGCTCAGAACAGCCCCCTTAGCAAAGGCCTTGGCTCTCCTGACCACAGGAGGGTGAACAATTATTTCAGCTGTACTGTGGCCTTTGCAACTCAGCTGTGAAAAGCACTTGTAGTAAACTGGCACTTTGGTTACTGTTTTATCCAGAAAGGTTATCAGCCAGGTATCAACCTGTATTTGAGAGCCAAGATAAATGAAGGGAGCAAATAACCTACTGCTGATAAGAAAAAGGTTTTGCTGATAAATCTCTACAGTTTACCTAATACCAATGACTCAATTTGAACAGGACAAAGAAAAACCCAGATTTCATCAACTATATCAGCACTGAGGGACAATGTATCAAGTGCCCAGGACCACACAACCATCTACTCATATTCATTAACCTTAAAGTTACTTCATTTCTACTTTATCAGCACACAATAATTCTCAAAGAGGTTGTTGGACTATGCATGAAGTTGTAATAACATTTTATGTATTAACAAGAAAGCTGCAGTAAAAANTATGCGTGAAGTTGTAATAATGGCCCTCAGCTACAACATTTTATGTTTAACAAGAAAGCTGCAGTAAAAAAATTTGATACAAAAACTTTCAGCACTAGAGAAAAAGTTTATTAGGTAGAGCACTAAAGCTTATTAAAATTATTTTCCATTCTTAACTTTCTCAGGAGGTCTTAGGAGCATCCCATAAATGAGAACATCTTCCATTTCAAATCCACAGTAAGCAGAGTTTGTTTTTTTCTCCTCTACTTGCAGCTAATAGGCAAGGCTGCAGACAGACAGACTCTTCAGGACATATGACAAGGAGCAGAAGCAAATGACTGCACTCATTTATGCACTGGCAACATAACCAGAATAGCTGGCAAAATGATGAGGTTATTATAAAAGATGGAGAGTGCTGGGAGAAGGGAGCAGTCAGAGCACACCAGCCAATATCAGCAATACCATCTATGACAATATAAATCTGTTCAGACAAAGAGGAAAAAACAATGCAGAAAATATCCAGCAGCTTGTTCTCTCCTTGTTTTGCAGAAAAGAACTACTATTAATATAAATTAAAATCTAAAGTGTTCATATTTTCCCTGAACTACAAGGAATAATAAGAGGCATTTCCCACACCCTTTTCCAATATGAATAAACAATTATGCAAATATTCCTCTGTAAGCCTATTCAGGAAGATGAAGGCAATAAATGCAGGTACGAGATGAGAGGTAGAACTTTGGCAACATTAAAACTCATTTCACCTTTTAATTTAAAACATAATACCTTTATCTTCATTTCATCAATTGCATCCAGGACCCAGCCCACTGTGCCATCCCCACCACAGACCAGAACCCTGACAGCATTGCAGGGCAGCCAAGTGCAGAGCTGGAGAGCTTTAGCAGGTGCAATTTTGCTGAGATCAAAAACCTAGAAAAATGGAAAATAAGGAATTCTGTAAGTTCACAGAACAGGACTCAGGATTTGCCTCACAGATAAACGACTTCAAGAAATTTACTCTAATGCAAAACAAGTATTCTCGATTTGCAATATTACATCAGCAAATGAGTTGTTTCGACTTTCATGAGCAGGATTTGTTTCCCAAATTCACAACAGAGCACCAGCTGCCTCCTTAGGATTAAATGGCATTGATAAATTGAGCTGACAGAACCCTTGGAGAAGTCTGTATCTAGAAGCATGAAGATGAATTCTCTAAAGATGAAAGACTTCAGATAAAAGTAATTTTAAAATACTCAGCACACAAAGAGGTTTATTCTTTAAAGCCTTATTGGGATGCATTTGAAACAAAAACACAGTGATTTCTCTTGGGCTGTATTTTACAGCTGGGTTTTGAACTTCAAAGGAAGAATCTTAAGGTGCAGCCAGGAAATCCAAGAACACTGCCTGCCTTACGCAACATCCTGAGCCATCCCAGGGGATTTTCAGGGGAAAGCAACTACACAAAGCAAAACTGTCAGGGCTGACATTTCCACACATAAAGTGAGGATTCAAATACAGGTTTCCTATAAAGAAGATTTAAATGGTTCATTTTCTAAAAAGTGTACATTGTTTCAAAGTGGTATATTTTTGGTACCACTGAATTGGTAATATGGTAATACATGCAGTAAATTGGTAATAATGGTAATAGGGTAATACATGCAGTAATTCTGACTGAATTGCTGCATGTATTACCATAAGCAAAAAAAAATGGACTGGTATTAGAATCCTAACAAACCTGGGCCTGGGAGAAGCCTCTGCACATTTTGTTGCTCTCTGTGAAGCTCTTCCTTGCTAAAAGAACAAACTGCATGAATTTGTTTCCTTTACTGATCTTCCACAAGACCCTATTGCCATTGTGAAAACAAGATTATATCTATTCTGATCTAAACCTTGGTTTTGTTATGGTGCTTTGCACTGTGAATACCTGAACAGGGTTCAGCAGCATTTTAAATTCTCCTAGAAATATTTCACCCATGTTGGTTCCACTGCGAGTATTGGCCAGCACCATTACTGGCATCCAGTGTTTACTGCAGTAAGGGACCACCTGCAAAAGGTAAAAACCAGTCAGTCACACAAATACTGCACTTCTGAAAATGTTTACAGCCTTGCTCCAAGCCCCATCCCCTGCAAGGGCTGAAATGAGAAAGTCACCAGTTAGTCTGAAGTAAACAAAACACAAAATACTTCTGACACATCAAGGCTGAAGATTCTGCAGTGCTCAGGACAATGAATACTACAATGCTATGAACAAAGCAGTAAAAAACTCACAAAAAATCAAGGAAGTAAGGAAGACAAATCTCAGTATTTTGGAATAGACAACTCCACATCTGCTTATATTTCAACAACCACGTTAGTAAAATGACAAACACCTCTGAATTAACACAGCAAGTGTTGTGTTAACAGATCTTGAAACATTTACCTGACAGTTGCTACTGTCACAATGTGTTGAGTTCAAATTTCAAGGTCTGTGGATTTATTTGGTTGTTGTTTTGGTATATTTTAAACCCAAGAAGCAGCAGGCCATTACCTTTTCATAGTTGGTTCTTTTCTCTTTACGCATCTGGTTGATTGCACACAAATAGTAGGGTGGAATAATTAAGTCTTTGAATTCTCCAAATGTACAATCCTCAGTCCTCAAACTATCCACCATGCATTCATCATGCACAGTGTACTGACACCACACACACCTGAAAAAAGACCAAAACACCTGAAAACAATCTTCAAACAGGCACAGTGATTTTGCTCATTTATTTTAGACTTTTGTCAAAATATTTATGTTCACATGCACCATTATATTTTCATTCTCTGGAAGCTTATGTATTGGCCATAGAAAATTCCATAAATTGGTCATGTGCTTGCAGGTCTGGGAAAGCATTTGAATTCTGCTGGGAAAAAAATCCAACAGTTTTAGATTAATTCAGTTCTTTTTAATTAAAAAAATAGGTGCTATAAATATGCTCCTCTTTGTAATATTAATAATATTTCAGTGTACACTGAAAGCCTGTAAAAGAACCTCAACCCCTGTCCATGTTAGAGAGCACAGATAAAATACTGGAGCTCAATTCAATACAGTGAGACAAGTAATGAATGAATGCATTCCTTAAGATTGATAATACCCCTTCAAGCCTGAAACCTAAAAGGTTACACAGAACTGTACAAGGCTGATGGGATTTAGTTATGCAAAACTGCTTTGCTTCATGACCTATTCTAAAAGCTGTCCTGGAAAACAAGACTAGAACAAGAGGAAATACTGCAATATCCACTTCCAGCCTCTGCAGAATGTTAATCCTCATTTACTACATCCAAAGCCTTGATTTAAGCAGCTGGGAAAGCTATTTTTGGTGTGCTCCTGACTAATCCAACGCACAACTAGAGTATCAATGACACTTGGCCTATACTCTGACTCTCTTTTCCTCTTCTTCCTTCCTTTCCCATTTGCCTCCAAATTCCTGCCCTTCCCTCTCCTACACACACTCTCAAGGTTTTGTTTCTGATAATCTGCTCTTTTTCTCTGTAATTCTGCTTACTTCCCAAGCAGTTTGACAGTATCACATAGAAGCAAAGCAAAAGCTGGCAGAATCTAGGCTGAAAAGATCCTCTGAGTAGGCTGAGGTAACACACTGGGGCACCCGTCATTGCATTTTGGCACTGAAAACTTTGCAAGCAACCTTACTAATGACAGTGCAAGTCTATTTAATGGTTCATTGCATTTTTAAAACACTCTTAACACAACCTTTATCAATATATTGCAGTAGCTTACAATACTTCTCTTTAGCTGTTTTGAGCATCCTTAAAAATGAACCTGAAACCTCTACAGAACATTGTTTGCTTTATTTACACAGAGCAGATGCCAATTTTGAGATGCACACTTTGGTTCTCTGAACTGTGAGCTGTGCCAGTCAAACTGCTCAGGCTATCCACTGTACAACCAACAAATTTATTAGAAACTTCCTAATACCATCCCCTAAAATACAAACTCCCTTGGACACTGAGAGTCTCTAGTATGTAATTATACAGCAGCCTGCACATCATGCTGAAGTAATGCAATTAAGAGAGCGAGTGGACGTGAGATGCAATGCCACACTCTTAATCTATGACTCACAAGTACCCATTTTAATTTTAGTTCTTTGAAGCTGGTTTTTTTTTTTTTTAATAGTATCTTATCTGACTACTGCAGGATCTCTTTTGGGGTGTGGTCTCCCAACAACCCTGTAGAAAACCCAACACTGACATGGCACTGCAGTGCTCCCACACCGTCAGACCGCCTTGCAGTACCTGTAGTCGCAGAGCTTGGGCTGCGTGCCGCACTGTTGTTTGCAGACCATGCAGCAGCTGCAGAGAGGGACATTGCCCCTGATCCAGTGGTGCGGCATGGAGCTGGGGGCCCCGGCGCTGCCCCTCATCATGATCTCCTTGCAGAGGAAGCGCCGGTCCGCCTTCTTCAGGCAGGGCTCGCAGACGCGCAGCCCGCAGCAGCTGCAGAAGGCGCCGCGCAGGATGTGCTGGGCGCACACGCAGCAGTACGAGGGCGACCCGAACAGGTCCGTGTAGTGCCAGTCGTGCTTGCTCTTGCGGAAGATGTCCCGGATCAGCAGCTGCCGCCGCGACCGCTGGAAGCTGCACCAGGCCGTGATGAGCACGGGCAGCAGCACGGAGCACAGGGTCCACAGGACCAGGCGCCACTCGGCCCCGGCGGGGGAGGCATCGCCCGAGCCCTCCATCCCTGCGCTCCCCGGCCTAACCCCTCGCACCTCCCGGGCAGGCGGCGGGGCGAGCCCCGCAACGGCCCCTTCGCTCAGGGAGCCCAGGCGCAGCTTCACGCACCATCTTCCAATCCCTCCTCACGGCTCGGCACCGACCTGCGCCGCATCGGGCCGACGGCAGCGATCCGCCCGGGGCTCCTCCGCCGCCCGCCCGGGCCTTGCGCAGCGCCGGCCGTGCCCGGGCTCCTCCTGCCGCTGTCCCCGGCGCCGGGAGGGCGCGAACGCACGGCCCCGGCTGCGCCTCGCCGCGGGGCACACGGGGCGGAGCGGACAGCGAGCTCCGGCCCTCGGCCCGCCCGGGAGCTGCCGGCGGAGCCGGGGCCGGGGCGCTCGGCGGGCTCGGAGCGGCGCCGCGGGATGCGCGGGGCGGCGGAAGCGGAAGCGGCCCGGGGCCGTTGCCAGGACACGGGCGCCGCCCGCCCCCGCCTGTCGCGACAGCGGCGATGTCGCCAGCGGCGCTCAGCGGCCGCGACAGTGCCTGGCGGAGCGGCTCCGCTCCAGCTCCGGCTCCGGCTCCGCTCCGGCTCCGGCTCCGGCGGGCCCAGACCCGAGGCGAAGGCCGTGCTGGCTTGGGGCCGAGTGACCGCCGTGTTTGTGCCTTTATTGCCCAACCATAAATGTTTTCCCCATAATTTCGTTCTGCCCTAGAATGATGGAGTCATCAGAGTTGGAAGAGGCCTTTCCGATCACCCGGTCCGACCGGCACTGCCGCTGTAACACCAAACCACAGCACCCACAGCAGGTCCACATCCCCCAGAGCAGCTCCAGCCATGGGGACTCCACCACCCCCCTGGGCAGCCCTTCCCAAAGCCTGACACACCAAACCATGATAATCTTCAATCTGAATCTCCCCCGTCTCAGCTTGAGGCCATTTCCCCATGTCCTCTGTTGGCCCAGCAGAAAAGCCCAATCCCCACCTCACTACAGCATTTCAGGTTCAGCAGTGAGGTCCCCCAAAGTTGTGCCTTTGTGCTGTATTTGTCCTCCCCATGGTTGTGCTTTATTGCCCAACCATAAATGCCTTCCCCTCATAATTTCGTTCTGTCATTACATGTTTGATTATTCCCCTGGAGCAGTTCTAAAAATAGTGGCTGCCATTAGAACCCACAGGTTTTTGCACTTTCAAAATAGTATAGTGAGCAATGGTGTAAATTCATACAGCATATACAAAATTGATTGGATTCTAGGTCTTGGTATCTTTAAAAAAACACCGAAAAATGCACATACTGCACAGTTGGGCAACACTCAGATTTTGAAGGTAATTCCTTACTTCCCTCATGTAAGAGCCAATGATGAACTCAAAGTACCTATTTTTTATATCTTATAGTTGAAGGGATGCATTTCATGCCCTACAAATTGGTGATGCTGGTACCACGTGTTGAGCATGGCACTGCCTAGAAGAGCTCTAGACGTTTCTCAAAGCCAAAACTACCTGTTTGCAGTGACACTTGCTAATCTACATCCTTACTCAACACTATGCTTAATATGCTTTATAATCCTGTTTTCTGCTAACTTGTCCTGAAAGGAGGAGAATTATGTGGGTTTTAATTTCTATTGATTCTATTAATTTGATAGAAAACTCTGCTATCTTTCTCAGCAGTCATAATTTGGCTTTGCTAGAGTTAAACCCCATTAGCAAGTACTTCTCTGCTGGAGCAAAGTTAGAGACAATCTTTGAAAAAGGGGCCCCTTTGCAGCTGCCTCTGAGATTAACAGTACCGGGCAGTTGTTTCTTTTAAAAAACAATAGTTTACCTTGGGCACCAAAAACCTTTGCTTGCCATGCTAAATATAAAGGATAGAATTTATTTTCACAAGTTTATTTAAAATACCCAGTCCAGCTCTGAAGCCTGAGGTGGAAAAAAAGGCCTTCTATTTTCTTTCCCTCAGGAAAAGAGTTATGCAGAGAATGTGTGAGCAGATAATAGACTAATTCAAACCTTGAGACCAGATGTCTTCAGAATCATACTATCACTGAAATTAAAGCACAAACAAACATTTGGGACTGACGTAGCTCCTTCAAATAGGAGAATGCCTCGGTCAGGGCTGCTCATTTTGGAACAGACTGAGAGAAAGCAGAATCAAAATGAAGAAGTTTCTTGTGTTGGTCTCCTTTTTGGTCCTGCTGATTACTGTTACAGGTAGGAGTTTATATCAACAAACCTGCAGATGTGTAGAGCTGCAGAGCATATAGGTAGTATTAGTTTGTCAACCTTCTATTCTAGTATTAATTTTTCATATATTTTCATATATTTTATTTTTAACACTCAACCATTTTTATATTGCAGGCTTTCCATGATTTGATTTTTAGCAATCATGATGTTGTATTTGATATTTAACTCTCTCCATTACCACACTGTAGTCATTTGTTGTAAACCACAAAGTTTTAGTTTTACTTGCTTACTATTTTAATATTATTTTACCAAGGTCCTGCAAGTAAAATGTTCAATGCAATCTCTTCTTTGCAATGTATCTAACTCATTACTTTGAAAAAAATCCTATAAAGCAAGACAGAAAAGAACAGAGTTGGAAGAGCAACTAATGCCAGTGGTTTGATGGTGCTGTTGTATTTTCACATTTTATAGTACCATGAATATGTAGGCTTTGCTTCATACTAGTAGGACAAGAGAAAACACAAGTATAAAAATGGTTTAAAATTCCACTCCTATCTCTTGGAATGGAATATCCCCTGGGAAGGGGCTGTAATGAAAGAACACTTTGTTTATAGAAAAAAAAAAAATCAGGTTTGGAGACAATTCATTTCACAACTGATAGATAAAATACCAACTTTTTGATAATTTCAGAATTAACTTCTGCTGTTCTGTCTTTAGAAACCTCACCAATTTTGTCTGAAAAAGACGCCAAACAGATGCTGAGGACTCGTCGTGAGGAGAGACCAAGAAAAGCTGGTTTCCCTGATGAACCAATGAGGGTGATTTATGTTATTTACTCTTAAATTGCATTAACTGAAAAACCCAACACCAAATCCCCCAAAACGTTGGTGTTTAGTATTAAATTTCTATTGCTTCCAGGCATTATGTTATGAATATCACCCTTTAAAGCAGCTGAGTTCTTCCATGAAATATTAAAAAAGCCTTTAAATTCTTTCAATTGCAGTTAAAAACATTCTGCAAGTGCTGACTATGGCTCAGGATATGTTCACTTGCAGAATGAGATTATTTATCATGGTTCAAAAATACCAATCAAATTTTTGAGAAGAAAATGGCTTTTAATTTATAGAGATGTGGATTTCATGAGCTTGTGCCTGAAGTAAGTAACAGGAAAGGTCTTCTGCTTACAGGACATTCTGCACTGCAGGCAGAGAGGAGATGGAGGTGCCAGTGGTCAGTGTGGAGGCTGAGGTAGTTCTCAACCAGCTTTAAAAATAATTTTCTTTCATTGACTTATTTATGGATGCTACAGATAGGATGGTTTATTATGATATTGTAAGAGTTTTTCATTGCTGGCTTAATGCAACTGTTTTGGGCTTGCATGCAATATCTACATTTATTTCTTTCTAAACCCTATTACAACAAAAGAAAAAGAATTAAAGAGCCTTCTGTTTTCCTTGCTTTGACAAGACCTAAGACATAATCCTGCACTCATCAGGGCTACTTAAGGTATTTTAAAACTACTGCCTATTTCTTTCCAAAGTAAATAACCTGAGCTAAAATCACATGGTTCTGAAGAGCCACAGAAGCCAGGAGCACACAGGGGATTGTGCACGTGAGGAGCACAGGAGGCTCAGTTTAGCAAGGTGCTGGACACTTCTGGACTCCACAGGACATGAAGAGCACTATGAAGACATGAAATGCCTTGCAGGATTGTAGAAACAGCTTCTGGTTTTCCCTTTCCCGTGGGTTATGTACACCAGCCAGAAAGAATCCACCTGCCCAACACTGGGTGAGCACACAACAAACCAAAGCTGTCCCAGATATTGCTCCATGCTTGTTGACAACCCTGTACACTGAAAATTGCACAACACAGCCAAAAACCAGAAGGCTGCACTGCTGCCCACAACACTCAGGACTGGGTTGGTTTCAAGTTCTTAAATAAGCCTTGTAGTTTTTGCAAATGAGCAGGAATACAGCTCCCATCTGGGCTTATGCTTAATATACCACCATGATTAAGGTTATGTGGTAAATATAACAAATATTGAATACAGAATAAATGAAGCAGCAGAACAGTTGGATTGAGGTCATTCCTGTATGGCAAGAAGCTACATGCATGTATGCAACATTTAATCTATGGTTTAGTTTTAGCTGGTCCTGTGAGGAGCAGGGAGCTGGACGTGGTGATCCTTATGAATTCTATGACTCTGTGTCAGGAGAGGAGGGGTTCAGGGCTAAAGAAATGTTTTTTATGACCATTAAAGAAATGGATTTCTGACTCTGCTTCTCTGTCCTTGATACTTTCTGTCCTACCACTTTCTGAGAAATTTCAACCTTCTTTTATTTTCTTTTTTGTTT
>WBNQ01018502.1:1462-28175 GCA_013401375.1 Spizella passerina
AGCACAGCAATGCTAAACTAAGCTGCACAGAAACAACTTCCCTTTTGTTTCATTTGACCTAACTCTGTGCTTTAGCTTTTAGGTGTATTTAATCCCAAAACTCGAAAAAAAAAATCCCAAAAAAACCCCAACTTTAGAAACTTTCTAATATTCCTTTCTGGATAGAGAATAAAATAGTAAGAAATTTCTTAAACAGTTCTAAATGGACAAAATAATCAACAGTTTACTGCTTTAAATGAATGAACCAGGCTTTTCTTCAGTTTTAACAAACTAGTCAGTCTTTCTTATTTCCAGTTCCCCTGGATCATGCAGGCTGCCTTTTAACAGGTTCCACACACTTCTAATTACACTGTGGATTTAAAACCAAAGCTTGGAGGTCCTAGTCTGTCTCATGAATTTATTTTTGTCTGTCTCATGAAATTATTTTTGTCTTATGTCCACACCTGAGGGAACTGTGGGGAAAAGTGTGTGTAAGGTCTTAGAGCACAAAATACTGGGAGGTTTGTTTACAGGTTAAAAGAGCCCAGAACAGGCATGTCTTCCACAGTGATCTTTGTATTTAAAAGAACACCAGGAGATTAAATCTCCCCATCTCCGAAAACTGTGGGTGGAGCGGTTTTTTGTTTTGGTTAGACTTGGTGGGGTTTTGTTGTTCGATTTGTTTGCTTTGTTTGTTTTGGTGGAGTATTCTGTTTGGGGTTATTTGTTTGTTTTTACTCCTTTTAGGTTCCTTTATGTCATTTCCTCCAAACCTACCGAAGATTTTCAGAAGTAAAGGGAATTCAAGGACAGATGATGAAAGTGATTAGAGGCTTAGAAAGACACACATATGACGAGGGATTATTAAAGTCTGCCTTGCCTATAGACGAGATCAATGGGAGGGATCATAAGAGAGATACAGAAAATGAGAAGAGACATTCCACAGAATGCTTTTTCATCAGTAGAAAGGAAGTGAATTTCTGGGCTTTTTTTTTAGTGTAAGCCTTTTATATGCATGATCACGTAAGAATTAAATAATCCAAAAAAACCACTGATTCTGCTGCTAGTATCACTAAGGCTGAAAGAACAAGAAGCTTAAAATTAGTTTGTCTATTCATTAATAAGCAAACCACACCTGTTCCAGATAAGGTTTGTGTGTTTGTTTCAGATAAAGGAAGGCTTCTTACAATTCTGTATTCCACTAATAAAGAGAAAGTTCTGAATAAGCTCCAATGTGCAAGAAATCAATTGGGACTTCTCAAATGCATCTGGTACTTGCTAAAAGCAAGCAGACTTCTACATAGACTGCTGATGGGTTGCAGTTAAGGAATTTAGTGGAATGTAGTGGAAAAGGACTTTTCTCTTTCAAAGCCATACATATAAATTTATAGTCCTGATGAAATGTAGAGGGTTCTTGTTCAGTAATGGGTAAGACATCAAGAGTGAAAAGCAATGTCCTGATCAACAGATTAAAAAAAAAAGAGAGAAAAGATAGCTTTAACAGACCCTTACAGAGCCTTGAAAGGCACTCCTGACACAGTGCACTTGAAGTAAAAGTCAGCACAGTGAGGCACAGGTTAGCATAGCCAGGCTAGTTTGAGCTTCAGGAATGTGAACTATTGCAATTGCATAGACCTCAAAATGGACTTCCTGATCAAGAAATATAGTGTGGCCAGAATCTGAACACCCTAGTCTTCCACAATGCTTACTGCAAAATCAAGTCCCTTAAGAAAGCACTATGACACTTTTTTAAACTATCCTGCCAGTTACATTGCAGCAAGAGCAGTACTTTGTTCATGACAACTAAAAATGCAACTCCTGTTCCCAAATTGTTCTACTTCATATCTTAGGTCCTGATTTTGAATGTTTTTCAAAGGTTTGTTTTGAAGTGTTGCAGGAATCAGCTAGTAGTGGATGCTAAGCACAGTGAAGCTGCAGCAACTGGCATTAGCAGAGAAGACAGCAAATGTTTTGCATGGCTGTACTGTCCATGTATTTCACCTGCACCACCGGAGCGATCTGCAGTAATCCAGATTATAGCGACCAGATACTATTGGCAAGGAGAGGCAGGCAAAGTCTTCTGGAAGGGCACCCTTCCTAATCTGGAGATGGATGATTTTTCCAGAACCAAGGCAACTACACTGCTATAAATCTATACCCACCACATAAAAGCAGAACTGTAAGGCACTAATTCCATTACACTTCATGTAACAGTGGTTTTACACCCCACTCAGCACTGCTGTGCATGGCATAGCTGGACTCCCTCGTGATTCATTCAAGGAAGAGAACATCCAAGAAGAGAGAACAGCCTCTCCTTCAAAATATTTGGCCTTCAGCAGCAGCAGTGACTCTCCTAAATTCAGAATGATCCAACTATACCTAAATAAAGTATTTCCTCTCGTTCAGCCACGGGGAACGTCACACAAAATGTGACATATGGAGAATTATCAGCAGAACCCACAATATCTCATACTTCAAACGGCCTCAAAGAAGAAGGTATTGAGCAGACCTGTTGCAATACACTGAAGAAGCTTTCTGGCTGCAGCAAAAATGTTTAAATCCCCTTGGACTCTACATTTATAAACTCCAAAGGCTGTATTTACAGTAAATTGTTCCAGCACTTCTGCAAACTAAATTTAATGATGCCTTCCTACAATATACACAACAGCAATTCTGGAACTGTCATTTTACCTGTCCAGTGAAAAGGTGTCACTTTCTCATAAGGAAAATCCTTAGCTGGGCTTGGAAGATGTGCAGTAACCTATAGGCTGGAGAATTCCTTTAACACCCACCACCTAAAAACTGGACTCAGTAGCCTATTTTATACAGACTAGGAGATGCAGCTTCTACTTTAACACCTCTCTTTTCCCCAGACTTTATTAAGTGGATCTCACCTTACTTACAACATGTCCTATCCTGCTACCAAATCCAGCTCCAAGGCAGGAGGAAGCCTCCAAGGCACACAGGAAGCCTCCCTAGTCTGCTCAGGCTCTTGAGAACACCACCACCAGCTCTGTATTGTTGTGTCCATGCACTGCATTATTCCTCTCCATCCATGTTCTAGAATAGCAGCTTTAACTTCAGTGGCTCTGAAGATTTTTGTTCAGTCTCTAACTAAAAACCAGCATTCTAATTTCTTGCCTTTTTCTACATAATAGTACCAGTTCTTGCTGCTCCAGTGCGTGACCATTTCTACCCTTACAGCTAAGGCAGTAAGAGCAACGTTGAAGTTATCCAGGCAATTTACCCAGGAAAAATTCCAATTTGTCTGGACTAAGCACAAACAGATTAAATACAAGGTCTTACCATCATCTGGAAGACACGACACGCTGCTACCATACCTAGCAATTACTTTACAAGTTCTGAGATATTTGACACAACTTGTAAAGCCCAAACCCTGGAGCATCACAATTACATATAATTCTAAACTTGTATAGAGTTCTATTTCCAGCCCTCATGGTCACAGGAAGGGAAGATGCCACTAATTCTGATTAAAAGAAATCCAAAATCAGACAGAAGACCAATGCTATTTTGAAATTGCCTTAAACATGAGATTTTTTTTAAATGTCAATACACAAGTACAATAAACAACACAGCATTAGCCATGATACTTTATACTTTTAAGTAAAACAGCTAGAGTAGGGAGTAGAGTTTAACTTTTAAATATGCCAAAAATTATGAAGACATGCAACTTTTCTCCATGGTCACACTTAGGTAGATAGTCACTATTCTTACAGCAAGATCAATGAAAGAGAAACTAATTAGTTCAACTTTCAACAGAGAAGAACACAGGAAATGCATAACACAGTTAACTCCAATATGACTAGCATGTGTGACCGCCTTACAGTGTGAAGAGCATTGTAGATTCCAGTAGTAACGCTACAGCATATAGGGTTACCTATTTTTAAAATATTTCATTATTCTGAAGCAATCTGAATCACACCATCTCCTTTTCATCACTGTGAATTAATGGGCAGGAGGGATGGAGAATGCTGCTAATGCGCAGTACTGGAGAATAAAACACCCAAACCCCAAAACCTTCACCCCAGTCACCTCCCAGAAAAGATCTTGCCTCACAAACAGTTGATTCTTACACTTCAAACCATAAAGTTCATTTGTTGTCAGACCCAGGATCTCAGCACAGAAAAGAAAACAGAATTTCTGCCAATATCCCAAGTCAGCTAGAGCAACCTCGTTTTTCCTTTCCTGCAGTGCATGGGAAGAATGAGCCACTTTTTATACGTTTTTGAACTGAACATTTAGGTAAGAACTTTAAACTAAAAAGCAAAGTGCCTTCATCAACAGAACACTTACCATAAAAGCCACTAAAAACATGAAAGGATCACAGCTTTGCCTACACATGTTTATGT
Source organism: Spizella passerina (assembly GCA_013401375.1). Lineage (NCBI taxonomy): Eukaryota > Metazoa > Chordata > Aves > Passeriformes > Passerellidae > Spizella > Spizella passerina. The sequence goes on from WBNQ01018502.1 coordinate 5,812, forward strand.
TTATATATATACACCATACGAACAAAACACAAAAATAAAGATGAACTTGCCAGGAGACTAAGAAAAACTATTTCATAAAGCCATACATCATGGATATATATCATATTCTTACTTTATCCCTACAACACACAGGTGCACTTTTTCTGTCAAGTTCCATTCCTGCCACAGCCCTCTTTTAACTTCATAAAAGGAACCATAATAATTCTCTGCTGCCAGATACAATCACCTGCTCCAGAGTTTATTAAACAAACCTTGAGAAACAGAACCAAGCCCCAGTATTCACCGCTGTGATCGAGAGAGTCACGGCATTAAATCATCGGCACTGTTGACTCTGGTGAGTAAGTTCTCTATTACACTTGTATCCCTCTGGTTTCGATTGCGGGGATACCTCGAACATTGGTTTCTATGAAGTCAATATCCAGTTTCATTTCATTTTCTTGGACCAAAAAGTGTTCAGAGCGTGAACGTGAAAGAATCACACAGGAAAAACCTTCCCTTTAGATCGTCAGCCTAGGAAACGCGGAGACCTCGCGGGGAAAGTGCTGCAGGTTGGCGGCTGCCTGTCAGAGCTCGGCACCCCAATCCCCCAGGCAGCCCGGGCGCCGCCGCCTCCCGGGCCGCCGGCTGTCTCCCGCCTTACCCTCGTCTTGCGGCGCCGGTGCCGCTCCGGGTCCGAGTACGTCCTGTCCACGGCGAGCGCCGTGTCGCTGCCCGGCATGCTTGTGCGAGTGTTTGCGCTGCTGCCGCTCTGCCCGCTGCCCCACGGCGGGCGCGGTGCCGCCCAGGGCCCCCCAAGCACCAGCCCCGCGGCCGCGGGACCGAGCGGGATCGGGATCGGGGCCGCCGCCGCCGCGCGGGAGCGCCGGGCACGCCCCGCCCGCAGGGCCCCGCCCGCTCCCCAGCCCCACACAGCCGGGTCGGCCCCTCCGCGCTCCGGGTCCCGCCGCACGGGCCCTGAGGGGGCCCCGGCTGGGGTGTCCCCCTCCTTCGAGAAAGAAAGGACGCCTGCGAGGGGATGAAGGTGGGAGAGAGCTTAGCCAGAGGGACTGGGCCAGAAGTCCCTTCGTTTGTTTAATTTTCAAGGCCCTCCTGTCTGAGAGGACAGCCGGAGCTGGGACACGATGATATCCTAGAGAAATGGCTGGACAGAGGCATGACAGTTCTTCCTGCTGATTGCCGCTGCTTTGGGTCCGATCCAGGTCTTGGAGGGAGTTACCATTAAGCAATCTCGATTTGCCTTAAAACAAACCTAAACCCTGTGGCCACAGTGAAACCTCACAAAGCACAGCATATTGTGAACCTAAAGGTTCAGAAGTCCAAAAGGCAAAGAAAGGAAGAAACCAGAAGCATTGCGTTGTCAGTTTTGGGCAGTCTCACTTGCAAGATTTTGACTTTGGCAGCCTGAGGTACCAAACAACAACAACACTGCTGCTTGAAAGCCCTTGATACCTAGAAGTTTTCACAATAAAATTGTATCAACATTCTGTCAAACCAACTAAATAATCAGAGCTTGAATTTTCCAAAGCGTTCAGTAGAGCAGCACAGCAACCAATTCAGCCTCATTTTCTGCACATTACCTATGTGAGATAAATCCTTCAATGTCCTGGCACAAGGGAGCTTCAAACCATACTTCAGAACACTCAAGGAAAACTTGTTTTCCAGGGCATGTGTATGCCATGCACTTAAATTCCTAAGAGTTGAGTGGAGCTTCTGACTAATCTTCACATTTCTCTTCAGACTTTCTATGCTGAGGAATGCACTTAAGTGACACTTAACACATTTTAACCCTTTGAAAAGTGCAAGTAAAATATTGTTTTATAATCAGTAAGTAGTAGAGGAAATGTATTTCTTTTCCTTTCCGAAATAAACAGACTTGTTGAGTTACCACTGCTAATTATTACACAAGTACATATGGAGTTCCTTCAGGCCAACTCTTGCAGGAGTAGCAGGACTTCACCTTTTAGGTACAGTTGCTCTCATGCTCATGCACAATTCCCACTGCTTTTTTTCTCTAGCTGAAGACAGCAACAGTCCCAAGGCATGTGGGTATATAAACATACTTAAATATCAACATACTTAACTACCCCAGGAGGACCTTGCAGCTTTAAAAAATGTTTCCCTGTTGCCATTTGTTTGTTTTATTGGAATCATATGTTCCAACATAACAGTACTGTCAGAGGTTAATTATCTGACATGAGGACCTCGATAGTGCTTTAAAGCAATGAGGTCTTCATAAATAAAAGACCTGGAATTCTAAAATAAAAAGAAATACTAAAGACCTCACCCTCTTGGCAGGTGTTTCATCTTCAACTCTAACACCAGTTTTAACAAAGTTATCCCAAAGTAAACAATGAGTGGGTTTACTAAAGGAAGCACTATTTTCCTAATGCAGTATTCAAAGTACCAAACTAACACTAGATACTGCACACAGATGGTGACTTGCCACCCTTCCTATACTTCTTATGAAGCTGAATGAGTTAGCTGAAGTTAAAAGGCTGCTGGGAAAAAAGCAGAAATAGAAACTGTTTTTTCAGTCCTTCAGCTCAGACATGAACATTAATTCATGTGCCAGAGAGTGAGGAACTCTGGAGGTAAAGGTGAGTAAAAAATTAAATAGGCAAATTTTGTGGGGCTTGGAGTTTTCACTGAAGAAATAATTGCACATTTCCAAACAGGAATGTGTGGTTTTCAGCACCTAGGATGAAACACCCTTATTTCCTCAGAAACTTTCAGGGTTTTTTTAAAGTCTTGCCAGATATAGTTGATCAAAGCACAGAAAGGCTAAGCAGTTGGGATAGGGACACATAAAACACTGCAACTGCTTGATGTTTTAGTAATAGAAGGCTTACTATAAATCATACTTTATTCAAAAGTTTAAGAGTTTTATTTACATATCAGCCTTATTTAAATAGTACCAGCAGACTAGCCACAAAATGGTGAAACTTCTCTTGAAGATAAAAAGAGGCAGGAATATGCAATATATATTTAGAGGTAGTATCAACATGCAGACTACTGTATTTACAAAGAAAGCTCTGTCCTGATGTAGCCTCTAAGAAGAGAACATAGTATAGCTGGTTTGTAAGACCCCAGTGTTGCATTAGTCACACCCTCCAAGCAAGCCTGTGGATGTGTTGCTTGGGCACTCTCTCAGTGCTGCATACCAGAAACAGCAGCTCCCAGCTCCTGTGCCAAGAGTGAAAGCCTTGGCACTGGGCGGCTCTTGGAGGAGCTGTGACCACAGGACAGCAGGCCAGTCCATTGGGAACAACTGCTGCACACAGCAGCAAGGTATAGTGGAGGACAAACAGCTGCTTGGATGGATGGAGGCATCTGTCCCATAGGTCAGGAGAGTCCTTCCATACAAGCTGAATTAGGAGCCATTGTAATTCATTGTAATTTTGACAGTGTCTGCAGGTGCAACATCTAAAGAAATGGTTCTTTTCACATGTTGGACTTAAATCATCTGTGTCTTCAGAACTTATGTCAAAGTGTGCAATGTGGTGCAATGCAATTCTCTGACTAAAGGCTGCTCTTTTCCCCCTTTATCTTTCCTTCTCACATGGGCCACTAGGTCCTTCCTGAGCTGGAGCAGGTTCTTTTCCTATGGCACATTTGCAGAATGCATTTCATTTGGCTTGGCTGAACAAAGACCACCTGCCCTCCTCTTGCACACACAGCTGGTTTGTACAGCTCTCCTTCCTCACTCCAAACAGAGATGTGACACCCTGAACGTGGCAGAATACTGCACAGCACAGTACTACTGAGAGCTTCACTGGGTACTTCTCTCACTCTCATTTTCAAAAGCCCACAGAGTTTAAATAAATGTTCTTCCCACACACTGCACCTGCTCTCTACTAAACCTTCCACTAAAGCAAATTCTTCCAGATAGCAGCAAGAGCATGAGCTGGACTCACAGTGACTTAGATAGAAATGGTAGTCCAGTTTCATTCTCTTATCCTTTGTTCTTCTCCAAAAGCATTTTAAACATTAATTTCTATTGCTTAAATTAATGATAAAATGTCAAATCATTCCAGCTGTCCATTTTGCCAGTTTTAAAGTTCAAATGCCTCAAAATCCCTCACTGAGTGCCCAGCAGTCAGTGCCCATTCTTTTCCAGTCCTTCCCCTCAGTTCAGCATGCTGGCTTAATCCACAATGCTTAACTCTTGGTATTTACATTATTTTGCCTACTTTATTAAAGTGACCTTTTAAAGAGCGATGCCTATTAGGAGCAGAAGGTCTAGTAAAGACTTATGATCACTGTACAAGAGTATTCACTACTGTATTTGGTTTTCAGAGGCACAGACATCAATACTGCAGTTGCCTGCATTGCCATGTTTTAGGAAAATGAAATCTCTGGAAGTGCAGCAGAGGCACTGTCCAAAGGAGGCCTATCAGCTGGAGCCTGAGCTTTCTCAAGCTGTCTCACTCTTCTCTTCAGAGACTGCATCTTTGCCGTCCATTTTTTGCCCCATGACTATGTGTAATGCTTGCACAGCAGACATACCACTCCCACCTACAACCTATAAATTTTCCATGCTGACTTATGCATAGGCCATGGTGGGACCAGAAGTGCCAGTGCACTTTTGGGATTGCCTAACAAAACCCAACTCCCACACAATACAATCCCCTAGATGGTGTCACACACACGTACTGGGAAGTAACAAAAAAGACCCAAAAAGACCTTTGTAAAGGTGGAAAACATGGAAATTCTTTCATTTGGAGGCTGGCTCAATGTTTGGCCCCATTCTCTTTCAGGTTTTATCATGAATCTGAGTCTTGGCAATTTACTTTTACTCTTTGGACTTCTACTACCCTATCTGCAAAAGGGGAAGCATGGCATACCTTTCTCATGTGGAGAACCTTGAACTCCAGAACTAAAAGTGCTATTATTGAATGTTGTGTTCTGATGTTCATGGGGAGAAATTAAATATCCAATGTCAAAGGTATGTTGGCAAAGGTACAATCAGGAAGAAGACAAAGATCCCTTTTCCCACAATGGTAACATCTGTACTCTAAACAGGATACTGGGACTTCTTTTGAGAGACTTTTTAACTTGTCCTCCAAATCTTTTTCCAAAAGCTTTCATCAGCCAGCCTCCAGGGAAAGGGTCTACGTGGAAAGAGACTGTTAGTCATTTCCAAGTCTGAGGTCAAGTGGGATAGTGCTGAGTGGCATTGGTCTTGCAGTTAGCCCTGAGTGCGCTGTCACAGTTCCCAGTTCCTCTGCCAAAGCATGAGCCTTTCACACTCACAGCAAAGGAGATACTCTGCTGGTTTGTACCCAGCACAAACTACCATGGGATCACACCAAGACTTGCAGATTGTATGGCCAAGCTCTGACAAGCGTTCAGAAGATGCTGATAAACTTTCAGATATCAAAATAAAATTTTAAATTAACCCCTCTCTTCCTGATTAAGAAATGTCCTCTTCTGATTAAGAAATGTTTTATCTGCTATCACAATAGTCCCAAATGTTTTATCTGCTTTCACAATAGAATAGCTCTGGAAACTTAGTGAGTATACATTTTCTACACAGCAAGAAACTGCAAAACAAAGACTTTTATGTATTAGTGAGATGAACTTATAGGGAGTGAAGTATAGAGAAGCAAGAAAAAAATTCCAGTTCAGGGTAACAGAAGTTCTCCTTATTTTTCCTTTTCCCTGCATACTATTGTGTGTCCCTTGCTGTGTGATGAAAGGCAATTTCCAGGCCTTTCCTCATTCTCATACAAGCTAGGAAAATTCAGCTACATAATTCCTCACTGCTGCTGCTGAGCGACAGCGATAGTGCAAACAGTACCTACTAGATGGTGGCAGTGTTTTGCATTTCAAATGCTGTGAGTAAGAGCCACCTTTGTAGCAGACTGAAATGCCAACTGTTCTGTATACCCAAAACTCGCCTGGAGCCCAGCTATTTACATTAAAGATAGTCCATGTTGCAGAGGCAAGTAGAGAATTCTCCCTCTAGCAACATGAATGGTTGCTGCTCATCAGCTTACAAATTTTCTTCTGCCTCATAGTATGTGATTTGTGGCTGCCTGAGAATGAATGTATGCAGCCTCTTAGTCCCAAAACAGCCACTTTGACATTGTCACAAGGCATGCAGGACCAACAGCTGCAGCCTGCTGGCACATAAAGGTGTACCCCCTTCCAAAACACAAATATGAACTTGCATCCAAACCATTCAGGCTGTTGCCAGAAGACAACAAGTCTGAATCTCCTATTTCTTCATATTCTGGTGGTTATATCAGGGCAAGGTTTTATCTCAAATTAAAACAAGCACACTAGACACAGCCCACGAGCACAAAAATTGCTCTTGGAATGTGCCACCCTAACCCACTCTGTGAGCAGCAGCACCTGCAGTCCCCCTGAGGTGGCATGTAGCTGGGTAGGTGACATCTGAGCTCCTAAAGGCTGTGTAAGTTAATACACTGCAGCTTTCACTCTACTGCTCTATGGCCATAGCTGCACAGAATCCCAGCTCAGTTTGTGGCTGAGGGCTGCACACAGAGATAGCAGACAGTGCTGGACAGGAACCTGTCAATTTTTATTCATCCATGAGGTACATTGCATGGTGCTGGCTCTGTATAAGTTATGTCATGCTAAATGTGTGACATCAATTATTTCCATACCAATCGACAAAGTCAAATGCAGAATTAGGACTCGCTTGCCAGTCAACCAGAAAACACAGATAGGTTATGAGAGGACAGAAAAATTAATGATTATACATGTAAGCCTACACCTTGTCCTGGTGAGAGTTGTTGCAACATAGCCCTTTGAGTTTTATTAGAGTGATTCTATCTACAGAGATGCAAGTTACAAGGACATGAAGTTCAAATTCCCTCACGAATGTAAAAGATGATCACCTACAATTATCTAACTGTGGAAATTTTCCAAGCGCCTGATTTTAACAACCAATATTTTAAAGGCAAGAAATTGCAAACAAAAAACTCCAGAGCATAGCATAGATATTTCTATTATGCTAAGTACATGAGTATCAGCCATTTTTTTAAGTATCTAGCAACACACTCCCTTTACATATCTAAATACAGTAATATGTCAAGAAGCCACTTTTGGGTTATTAGTATAAAACTTTAAACGAATAAATGTGTTTTTTAAACAATATTCATAATAATTCTTGGGGGCTTTTAAAATCATTATTTAGTAAGGTATTATTCATTACAAAATTTGGGGGACAGTCTTTCACAAACTGAAGTCTTCTGCTTTATTCTTACACAACCAATGAATTATATGAGATACCACACAGTACCATTGTCTTATCCTTGGGACCTGAGCTGAGCAAGAATATATAAGCAGCAGCTTATTCTGCAATATTTTTGAAAGCTGTATTGACACAGTAGAGTCCTAGTATTTTAGGAGTTCCCCCTGAACTTCCATTACTGGAAAACATTACAGCATGAGATCACTAGAGAACAGAAAAGACACAACATCTCCTAATAAAAATTCCTATTCTGCATATAGCAATGCAATTTTCTGGAACAAAATTATTGCCTTTACGCCCAGCATAACTGTAACCAATCTTTTCTTACTAGAATTATATGTATGGAGGGTAGGATTTCTTTTTATTTACCAATACAGCTATGTCTACGAAGCATTTATACATAAATCAATCCTAAGCCAACAAAAGGAAAGAGAACCTCAATGTCCACAGACATCTGACAGGACACAAGACACCCTGCAGCAGACAGGCTGCTTTGGGGCTGGAATAAACTGAAGTCCTCTTCCCTTTCAGTGCCCACCAATATACCTTCATCAGACGGCCTCAAGTGTCACTGAAAAATGAAGCTGCCTCTCTTCTTGCCTTAAAAAAAACAAAAACAACAAAACCAGTTTTGGCAGCTGGGTTTGGGTTGGTCTGATATGGAGGGTTGCAAAGTATGCAAAGTAGTTGCCTCTCAGGCAGCTATGAGTAGCTCCCCACTTCTGATTTGTGGCTCACCTCAGGCTCACAATTTTACAGATATCAGAATTTTCAAGCCCAGACAGCATAAAGGCATGATGTAATCAACAAGAATCTCACAGACAAACACTTAAATATCAAAAGAGAGGAAAAAACTGTTATAGTTTTAGGCCTACCAGTGTTCTTTTACATGGTTCCCGTACATTTATTTGTGTGTTTATGTCTCACACATATACACAACCTTATCAACAACTTTATTTTAAGTATTGTAAGGGGAGAAATTTAATATTCTAGCTTGTTCATTGTGCTAATACAGATTACTTCACGTAGGTTTTGAAACACTTGTTAATTAGGAGTCTCAGAAGAAAGTATTGGTGCAATATACAAACTAATAGCAGTATAAAGGCCATAAAAGTAACAAGGTATATATCAATAGTAATTAAGATTTCTAGGACACAGGCACACAAAAGTTACAACAAAGTAGCACAGCCAAGAAGAAGTCCTATTAGGTAAGTTAAGACAAAAGAAAAAAGTGGTATCACAAACACATGGGACCTGACAGATTCTACTTTGCAAGTCTGACCCTTACTAGTTCCAATGATTTTCAGCATTTCAATCACAGAGGTCTGATACAACCACAAAACAACAGATTGTATTCTTCATTTACACTCCCCAGAATCTGGCATTTCTTACAATAAAAGGTTGTCTTTTTTTCTAAACAGTTCATTTTCTCACATCTTCTTTCCTTTGAGATATCAGATCCTAAAACTAAAACATATCAGTTTGAAAACTAATAGGAAAATATTAGTAAAAATTATTTCTCGTTTCTACCACAAGTTTTCACAAAAATAACCTACCATTTTCAGCAGTTCTGTTTCATTACACTGCACCTCTAGGCATGGCTTGAGGATTTGCTTGAGCTGAAAGGCTCAGGGTCTGCCTTAGCTGGTGAGCAAAGCCGTGCTGGTCACACACCCGCAGCCCTGCCGAGCACACAGCCTGCACCAGCAGCAGGTACAAAAGGGTGCTCTCCACACACGCCCCTTTCCCAGGTGAAGGATGATCCCAGTCCCAGGTGGGGCCTCCCCAGCACAGCCACCAGCTGACATCAGCGTCCTCAGATTTATGGGCATGGGAAGGTATCCAAGGCCTCAGGGCCATAAAAAGAAATGGCTGGTTGGTGATATCAGTGTGGAAGCAGCTCATGCAAGCAGTCCACAGGCAGTCACTCGGGCAGAGGAGTATTCAGACTATGTAGTTAAGCTGCAACAAAAACCACTGACTGCTTGGATGACACAGCTTCAGTTAGTACGTAGAACTGATGGCTAGTAGCCTGTAATGCTACACATGTATGTAATATCAGGGCAGAGAGATGTACCCTTAATGCCTGTGTTTAGTCTAGAATCTTGTCCTTTAAAGCTGGCTTGTAATTTAGATTCAACAACAGTGAGCTTCTCTGAGAGCTGGTGCAGGTGAGAGCTATTTCTGTCAAAACAAAATAAATTATTACATTGCGAAAATACGTATGTCTGAGTTTTATTACCTCCCTCATCATCTACTGGCACATCTACTCAAGCTGTGGTGTTGACTCAGGAAAGTGGGCAGGGAATCATGCTTGGGGGCAGAAGGCAGAACACAGAAGACATCAGAAGTAAAAAAAAAGCTGATCATGTATTGCATTTTTAGCTGACAAAGATTTAATTGTGTACACAGTGTACACGTGTATCCAAAGACTCTTAATGTAAAAGACATGGAGTCAAATCTTAAATCAGCCTATTACTTATGAAAATTTGTAAAATCGTGGGCACCCCAAAATGAACTATTTAACCTTTAAAATAAACTATTTTCCTTTTTTTTTTCCTAATAGAACTTCAATAACAGCTTGAATTAGTTAGGCTTTGGAAAAATAACAAGCGGCTTCATCCAAGCAAAAACCTAGAAGAAAGCTTCAGTATGAATTTTCTGGTAGAGCTGAGATCAGCAATTATATCTGAATATCATAATACCAGCTGCTGAAACTAAGATGAGGGAAAGACGAAAACTAGCAGAACTGCTTGAAGGACCAAAAATGCAAATGTGGCATTAGAACATCTGTGGAGATAAAGCACCATACATAAACAATCATCTGGTTTTCAGGAAAAGAGAAATAAAACTTTCTATATAACTAAATAGTTGACCCAGCAGAAATATGCTCATCTTCTCCAAGAATGAGTCATCTCCAGGAGATGTTTCACTAAATCTCTACAAACTTTTCTCTTTTATACTGGTAACTTTGCTACTGCTAAATTTCCTTTAGTTATCTGAACTTCATATGGTCAGTCTCCAGAACTAAAATGTATTTATTTTTCTAAGGCATCCAATAGTATGAAGTGAGGGTGCATGTACACAGAACTCAGCTTCACTGATAGAGAAAAGAAGCAGATAAATTAAACTAAATCAGCAGGGAATGCTTGTATTCCTCTGTAGTGAATGGGGACAGCAGCAAATAAACATGAACAAGTTAAACAATGTGCCTAAGCATTTAAATAGCTTGAAGTGAATAATCTTCTTAAGATGAGAATAAAAACAAACAAATGTTCAGTAACTCTCAGCATGATATCTTCAGCCATCTATCAAAGTCATACAGGAATTTAAAACCAGAAGAGATTAACTGACCCCAGTTCATCAGGTTTTCTCCCCACAAGGTGTGTTCTGTATTTACAGACAGCTTTTTACATCCTCTTGGCATGCACAGAGATGAACTTACTGCAGCTTGTTTGCATTGTGACAAACCTTTTTTTGACTTGATTCCCCCAGAACTTCTTGTCATAACCCTCCTGACCCTGTTGTCAGATTGTGGTGGTAATAATGACAAGGTCACAGGTGCCATCCCCATATGGGCCATCCACTTAAGAGCTGGACTAGATGAGCCCTGTGGCTCCCTTCCAACTCAGAACATTCTGTGATTTTGTTTCCTTTTGTAACTTCTAGACCTGCATGCATATACCAATGTCACCAAATACATGCACACCAGCATCTCCCACTCTCCTAGTTCCCAATGTTCCTCAGCAGTTGGGAATGACACTTCAGCAAACAAATCCCTTCATGCCTGTCATCAACATCCTCATATTGTCCTGCAAAATCAGAAAGAAGAATAACACTAGACAGAAAACTTTGAGGTTAAATATATACTGCTCAAGCTCCCTTTTCTCTGTTCATTAGATATTCTGCAGGCATGCATATGTATAAACACACATTATTAATTTATGCCTCCCCAGTGCTTACAGCATTTCATAGGTAGAGTGAGCAGTTTACATGTGGTACTGCACGGTGGGCAGGGGGAACACCTACATCATGCAGCCCTCACTTCAGTCTTCCAAAAGGCTGAGCAGCTGTTGGCTGGGTACTCTGTTGGATGGACAGTAAAACAGGGCAGTGGGAAGAAAGCAGAGTTCCTTTGAGAAAGGATGTATCAATCTTGGTATATTAAAAATATATTTTCCCCAAAATATTTTTTCCCCAAAAGGAAAAAAGTAAGTGGACTCATTCTGCTTGTTACAGGTTGATTGGAGAGGTTTTTGAGCTGATTTTTAGTAATCAATTATCACAAAAGATTTTAAAAATGTGATGAAGTTGTGATAAACCCTTAGATTTTTGTGAACATTATCGATTTTCAACAACTAAGGACCCTTTCAAATTACTTCTGGTATGGCCAATGGGTTTTAATTCTATAAATTGTGGGCAGGCATTAAAGCAGGGTAAAAAGATTGGAATGAGTAAGTGCTTCTAATGCTCTGCAGAACCATTCAAAGCAGTCACAGCTTTGAATGTGGCTCTAGTTTACTACAGTCCTGCTGCAGATGTGCATTAAAATCCCGTTTTCATCCGCTAGTAAATGTGAAATGCCTTTCACGACAAGTTCCATGGCACTTGGATACTTCTGAATGTTAGATATGGAGCTCTCAGTCCCATTTACTTGTGTGCATCAAGCTAGAATTTATATACATAAATTATATGTGTGCATATAAACACACCAATACATATACAGATAGCTACATACAAAATAAAGAATATGCAATAGCATCAGTTATTGAATCAGAAATATGAAGTCTTGCAGTTTTAAGACTGAGCAGATGATATGTTTAACTGGGCTGCAAGCTAGCAGGAGCACTTCTATCAGAACAGTGTCTCAGGAGGAGGGAAGAAATACATAATTTGTTCTAGCTGGCTTTCCCTAATTCCATTTAGTAGGATTTAATTGAATAAGTGCAGAAAATCTTCCTAAGGTTTATATCCATGACGACAGTTTGTTCCCTGTAAGAAATTTCAGAAACATGTCTCTAGGTTTCTGTATGTATGTTATCTTCATGATTTAAATTTAACAACAGTAATTAAACTGATTTTGATCATCTAGGATTTGATCAGCATACAGTGCTGCTGCTTTGAAAAGTGGTGATTTCTACCCCTGACACATCACAATTTAGTTAGATCTTTTAGATCATGCTGTCAGTACTGGTCAGCATCAGTCTCTGAAGCAGCTAAGGCAGAACTTATTGCATAGGTGAGATACCTGCTGCAATGGATACTCAGGACTAATTTTTTGGACTTCAAATTTCATGTAGATTTGCAAAGACACCAATGTATTAATGCAAGTATTGAATTACAGAATGGCTAAGATTAGATGGGACCACTGGAAGTCATTCAGTCCATTCTCCCTGTTCAAGCAGGGTCTGCTAGAGCACATGACTCATGATTGTATGGAAATGGCTTCTGAATATCTCCAGTGAGGGAGACTCCACAGCCTATGTGGGCAGCCTGTGCCAGTGCCCACTCAAATGGACAGTGAAGAAGTTCTTCCTCATGTTCAGGTGGGATTTCCTGTGCATCAGTTTCTGCCCACTGCCTCTTGTCCTATTGTTTGGGACACTGAGAAGACTCTGGCTCCATCCTCCTGACACCCTTCCTTCAGACATTTACACACTGAAGAATCTGATAACCTTCTCAGATCATGTGGCACATGGTTAGAACATGGAAACTATTTTTGAGAATTTAGGAATGCACACATACAGGCAATTGACTTCATTTATGGCCATTGGCTCTTCCATAATGTTATTTCAAAGGCACACTGATATTTTACTAAATTATCCATCACCCAGGGCTATAGTACAAGCACTATTTGTTAAAACTTAACTTTTCCAGGAAAATCTACTTGGTCTTTTCACATCATTTTTAATCTGTCTTTCCTCAAGAGAGATCTGGAGAGTATCAGGGTGAGGCACTAGCAAAACAACAGAGAAAAAAACCCCACCAGAATTAACCTTCAGACATGGTCTCAGTACTAACACAATAACCAGGGAGTTTGAAAGGCCTGCCTCCTGCTGCAATCTTTTATTAACATTCAACCTCAATCTTTCTAGACCCTTGGATTTTGTGATTTACTTGAAAGATTTGAAACATACATGGATCTTTCAAATAAAGCCTGAAGAATATTTTTATTATATATATAAATTCTTTGAAGCATTTGGGGTTTAGTATAACCTAAATAAATGCATCTAAGTGATACTGCTAAACATACCACAATCATACCCTCCTCAGAGCAGAAACTCCTGAGCACTGTGCTGGCCTCCATACCACCACCAGGTATGTGTTTTTGCACTGTCAGAACAGAATGAATTTCTCTCTCCAGACAATTTACTACTAATTTCATTTCTGTCAACTTCTCTAAAAGATGGAAGACAGCAGATGGATGCCTGAGACAGCTGAATTTGAAATAAATTGCAAGAAAGATAGGTGTTGTTAACTGGACTCTTCAGCTGAAGGCTGATGCCTCAGTTGTGTACGGATGGAAATTCTTGTCAGCCCAGATTGGTTTTGGCCATGCTATGTCATTTAAATGTTATTCTTATAACAGAAATGGGGTTATTTTGTGGCAGCAGCCAGTTTTAGAGGGAACTTAAAAATGTGGGCATTGAGAAAGTTATAACTGAGGCTAAACATAGGAACAAAGCTAAGCAATCTGCTGTGTAGGTGATACTGCAAGACACAAAAGCTTGCCTGAAATAATCCTCCCCAGCTGTTGTCATGCTGTAATGTAAAGATGCCATATTTTAAGTTTGCTCTGAGATGAAAAGACTCAATGTAAACAATCTGCTTATATTTGTGAAAATGTATTTCTCAATGTATATCAATCACTGGAAGCCTAAAAAATTAAAACCAGTGTATACTGCACATTTTGGCTACAGTGCTGGTAAAAAACCCCTGTGCTTTTTTATCCCAGGCAAGGGACAGCAAACCTTCAGTTTGACACGGCTTCATTTGCTCTGGAGTTACACATCTTATCTTTCTGTTAGCCAGAGCAGATGAGGGGACTGGGGTGGCAGATCTCACCTACCATGTACTCAGGGAACTGCCCTGAAGGTGGACATCCTGCTTTGTCCATTTATGGAGTGGATGAAAACTCTTTGAGAGACATTGTTGCCTCAATTGATAAGATATGATAAAAATTTTAAGCAGTTTTATCTGTTTAAATCTGCTTGCAGACTTCTTTTCTAACACTAGCTACCTTGGATATAGGCCCAGCAAGAACAGCCTTTTTTTCCTTTATCTCAGGGGGAAAAAAGGTGCACCACAGGTATCTCTATCTTACTGCTGCTATGTTTTTCAAACATTTTCACATTACAGGACCCCAGGGACTGTCATAGCAAGCTACCTGGGCACATACAATTTGGTGATGCTTCTCCAGGTGCATTTTGACAAAATGGACACAGGGATGGTGACAGAGGAACCAGCTCAGCTTGGCATCTGAGACTCCCTTAGAAGCCTTTACATAAAAGCAGAGATGAATCCTACGTAAGCTCCTGACAGACAAAATAGGGGAGCATGTGGTTCTTGGCATCTGCTTTTGTGCACAGGGGAACAAGAATGGAAAAAGGTATCTAAAACACTTTTCTGCTTCACAGGCAGCCTCCTGAAATAGCTGCTACCTTCACCTTCATCTACGCTTCCCAACAATGAAAATAAAATGCATAGCAACAGGAAAGGAAATCTTCAGTAACCTTTCCAATCCCAAGCAACAGGAGTATGCAGGAAGGCTGTATTATGCCTTAAATTTTTTATTAAACTTGAAATGTCTGTGTAGCCTGCAACAGGTCATTTACCTCACAAAAATCTCAAATCCCTTTAAAGCTAAAGATATTAATAACTGTGAACCAGAAAACCATTCTATTGGGTTTTGTTTACATTAGCTTCCATTGTTGCAAACATGTTTCTCCTCTGGAAGACTATTTTTAACCCATGTCTTGTACAATCATCTGGAAGTATGGAGAGGGAGAAAGTGACAGGACATGGAAGAGCACAGAGGAGGCAGCAGCAGTATGGGGGGAGCAAGAGAAGACAGAAGGAAAACGCGGGCAGTGGTTCTGGGGTACACAATCATTGCTATTTTGAACTCCCTGGGCTGCTGAGAGGAGCCCATGAGCCATGGCAGCAGCCCGTGGCACATCGAGGGTGACTTTTGGCTGCCCTGCAGAGGGGACAGCTCTGGGGGTGGCAGTGGGGCTGCACAGGGCGCACAGCGGCACTCGGGGGCTGCAGGCTCCAGCAGCCGGACCTGGAGGATGCGTCACATGGGGAGGTGTGAACTGAGTGGCTCTGTCACAGGCTGGTTAGCTCTGCCAGGGGACTGTGCCATCCTTCCCAACAGCTGTAACATAATCTCCCGATCCTTCCCTTAGATGACCTGGGGCATGGCAGTCTGTCATGGAGAAAGCTTGAGGCATCACCTCCTAGTGTGCTTGTCCTGGGTCCCGTGCCCACCACAGCCCAGGAAGAACCATCTTTCTGAGAGCTGCAGGACAACGAGTTGGAATGTGGCAGCACAGAAAACACACAACTCTACAACTTGGTGAAAGATGTTTTGATGTACCCTATGAACCCTCTGTACGATCAGCCCATGCTGTAAAACTGAGAAGGAGCAATGAGTTTTGAGAACATTACTGCTGGCCTGTAAACCATTTATCTGCATTGTGCAGCACAATTCAGATGGGTTTGGGGGCACCCAGGTTCCTCAGCAGTTGAGTAATCTGTATAATTCAGCCAAGATTTTAAACTGTCTCAAGACCTATTTAAATCATCTTATTTAAAACTCCATAAACACAATAGCACAGATCTGAAGCATGCACATACACACAGAGACATCAGTCTCAACTTCTAAATAACCCAGCAATTCCTCGCCCAGCAATGACAAGGTGTTTTTAAGACTCTCCCTTTTTTATTACCTCAACAAGGTAATTAAGGACAGCTGAAGTCACAGCTCTATAACTGAGTTTGAACCCTGACAACAGAAACTGGTGTCTGATCTTTGGCTCACAGTAACACAGTCAACACAGTTAACCTCATTTCCACCCACCACTACTGTAATAAAATTCCTCTTATGTGTGTTGGATGCTCATTTTTCTTAACCTCTGCTGTGGTTCCTTCACAAGGCTGAACTCTTAGTATGCCAAGAAAGAAGGCCTAGGGTACAAGGTAGCTCAGATAATTTAGGAACAAAAATTAAATAAAATACCTACAGGCTTAGTCTTAGCTAGATTTTTTCCTTACATGACTACTGAATTCTACTACCATAAAAGTTTTCTTGAAGGCTTAGACTATTTGAAGCTGCAGAAGAAAAATTACTTAAAAAACAGGGATGAAATATATGAAGGCCAACAACATGCTAACCTTATAGAACAAGTCTAATCAGGTATAGTGAGTCACAGTATGAGAAATCACAGATGTGCTTGAAATGGACTTTATTTTACTATCACTATTATTGTTACTATCACTGAGTAACGATACCAACAGATGTGAAATTTTGGGGTTTGGCCTCTGGGATGACTAACACCAATAGACCAGAGCAGCAAAGTAGGTCACAGAGTCCCCACCTCACCTGCTGCTCCCAGAGTCACAACAAGCTGACTCACTTTTGCTTTGATTTCACATGTTAGTTTGGCACTTGGAAATATTTCATTATTTCAAATGACTCTCTTACATTTTACACAGAGTTTATTTTTCCAACATTTTAGTCAGTGGATTCAGGTGCACAAAAAATGGTCCCTGGATTCACCCTGATAAGCAGAAGAGTCATAATTAAAATACCAGTTAAAATAGTAGCACAATTACAGGGACAATTTTCTCTGAGCAATGGGCATTCACAACCACATGTAATGATTAAATTTCTGCCAAAATGTTCTTTATTTTGAACTACTGCTAGTCAGCAAAGTAGTAAGAATGCATAAATTAGACCCCTCCCAGAAAATAATATTCTCAACAAAGAGTTAATCTAGTGGCAACTAGAATTTTGAGTGGCTTCCCCATTTTGTGGAATAAAAACCCCACCACAGATAATAGACCATAAATAGAACTTAGGTTTTTCTCTTCAGTTAGCATTGCTTCATCTAAGGTAAACTACTTGTGTCAAAGAAAAACCTTATTTAATTTTCAGTGGGCCAATAACCCAAGTAACAGTGAAGCAGAAGAAAAATTGTTATAAACTGCAAATTGAGAACTGCTTATTACTTTGTGCAGTTGTTTGCAATGTTTCTGTAATCCCAGCTGGTCTTTATCCACTGCAGTGGGAAATCCAGTGTATCATAGTGCAATGACCAAATGAAGTGGCTACTTCTGACACTTTAGCTGTGTTCCTACTCAAGAAGAAAATTGCAAAAGGCATTGTGCCATCCTCTGAATGCCATGTAAACACCTGGGATGCTGCTCCAAATCCATTAGCCATGGACCCAGCTGCACCTCCAAGAGTATTTTCCAGCAATTCCACATTTCAGCAGCCCATATATAAGATGCCTAAGATGTCTGTCCTGAGCATACCTGAAACCCACAGCACATGAGCCCACAAACAGCAACACCAGCAGCCTCGTGCTGCTGCTCATGCCCAGGGCACCCCTTCTCAAAGGGGCTGGGTGCAGCCTGTCCTCAAAGCTGCACAGGTACCATTACACTCTTCAGATATTGCTGCTACCCATCAGCACCATCAATTCATCTCAGAAAAGCAAGTGCAGGCTAGAACCTGGGCTTCATATGGCTGGTGTTTCTTATGTTGGGTACGCACCACATTTTATCCCTCAAATTCATTGAAAAAAATCTGTAATTTGTGACTATTATTATAGCTTCTTGCACTGCACATTAACATCATGCTAATGATACAAATGTCACAGTGCTGTCATTAGAAATCCATGTCTGCACTCAGTGGTTCAAAATCAATCAATAAATAGTTACACAGACAAACACTGAAATTTTGAAAGCCATTCATGACTTTGCCTATTGTAGATACTGCTGGTAGTATGGAGAATCTGGCACTCAGATTTGCAGTCAGACATTAGGGACTGCCCCAGTCTACAGCATCACTTAAGCAGTTTACTGAATCAGAATTGCAGAAGGCAAACTTGAAAATTAACTTGATGGTAACCTACCCATTAAAATCCCCAAAGAGCATAGAGCTACAGCTTCAGTACTATTGCCACCTGCAGATATCCCTCTTATCCTTCATTACAGAAAAGTGAAAGGAAAAAAAACCTATGAAACTTGCTGTCCTAGCATAATACTCTGATAAATTCAATCACTACCATGTAATTCACTGATGATTAACATAAATTCTCTAGGTTAAAGCTATAGCTGAACATCTACCCACTTTAATGCAGAAAAATGTTAATAAATTCAGTGGTAAAGAGGAAAAAAAATATCAATTCTGCTTAGTTAGGGAAAAATAAGAAAAAAAACAACCCTGTCCTATATGATAAGGTAATTTTATCATCGTTTCTGGTGATGACTAGAAAGAACACTTGTTGCTCAGATTATCACCTATGAATGAGTCAATCGCAAATGTTTCCAAATGAAGTACTTAAGCCTATTTGAATTCCTATTTTAGTTATTTGCACTACGATTTTCAAATTTTCAGACCAAAAAAAAAAAAAAAAGAAGCTGTAAGTGCTAACTATTTTGAGGAAAACAAAATAAACCAAATAGTTAGCAAAATATTCAGAATAATCAAACAAACTGCTTTTGGCAAATTTTAGTCCTACCAAGCACAGCACTGAATATCACTGAAAGCATTAGGACATCAGGGTGTATGAGCACAGTTGTGGCCCACAAGATCTCAGAAAACTAAATAATATAATGGTTTCAATTACATCAATACTGAAAAACAGGATCTGATTTTAATAGTGTTTCCCAGTTTTACAGAGGTGGATGGGTGCAAATACTGACAAAAAGATGAATGTTGCTGTCTGGAAAGGTGAATAATCAGCACAGCCACAGATTTATCTTCACCACTGCTGCCCCACACCATGTTAACAGTCTATATATTCACATTTCTGGCAGAGCTAAATCGCTGCAACTAATCATTCAGCTATAGCTGAGGCTTGTAATTATTTCAGAATCAAAATGCCATAATGTACCCACTCTGAAAACACAATTATTTAGCATGTGCACGAACACAAATGATGTTGATATATCTTGGTCTTTCATATTAATGGATCATTTAAATCCAAATGTGGATATTTCTTTTGGCATACCTTTCACCATGCTTATGTGAATATAAAATTAGGAGTTAATATATGAAACAGACACCACTTAAATACAACATACTAGATAAACCCAATTGGATTGGAAGCTCCATACACTAAGGTACAAACTAGGCATAAATTACTGCTGGACATCTCCAAAATCCTATCTATTCAGGAGAAGTAGGTTTACACTATACAAAGAGAAATTACAGAAATTCCTTGCTAGAAGTACCCTTTTTTCAGTGTTCTATTTCTATGGTAAATGGCCAAGTCTTACCAGGCTCAGATCCCTTTACTAGATTTCAAAAAGTTAGTGAAAAACCTATTTTATTTTCCTCATTTTCTCACACTTTTATTGGACAACATTTGTGCATGATTGATTTCTAGCTATGTCTCCTTGTTGTATGGGGTCTTTCCAGGGCAAAACAAAGAACAGGTTGTATTTCAACAGCTGAACTAGGGAGAAAGAAAAACAACAGGAAAAAATTATTTATGCAAGCATCATCCTTGAAGCAATTACCTGTGTTTCTGTATTTAACTATATTTAACCTAATGATATCTAATTAATCAGATATTTCTACTGAGTAGTCAGGAAATATCTCAGAGCACAAAACATACAGCATTTTAACAGATACAAGCAGCATGAAAAGTACCATCTGAAATCCAAAGATGATCACAAATCCCTGTAAATCTCACAGCTGGGACAGCACACGAGCTAAAGTGGGCCAACAAACAGCTATTGACCATTACATTCCTAGAAAATAACATCTTCCTAATTCCTTCTTAGATTTAGAGATGGCAAGTTTAGATAAGATACTAGGAAGAAATTCTTTATGAGGGTGGTGAGACACTGGAACAGGCTGCCCAGAGAAGCTGTAGACTCCCTATCCCTGGAAGAGACCAGGCTGGATGAGGCTGTGAGAAACCTGCTCTAAATACAAGATGTCCCTGCTCATGGCAGGAGGGTTGGGTGGAACCAGATGATTTTTAAGATCCCTTCCAACCCAAACCATTCTGTGATTGTTCTGAACTCGTATGAAGGCACTGACCAAGAAGCTGTGTGTTAAAAGAGTCTCAGCTTTTGTCCCCTGCACCACAAGAGAGGCAATAGGAGTGAGGGATGGGGAGAAGAGCTGGGAGCCAAGGGTTATGCTGACAGTGCCACCACCTGGAAGGTCTGAGATGATAACACAGGAAAGGCCCAGCACCTCAAAAACAAGAGAAAAAGGCCTTTTAATGTGCCCTCTTGGAGAACAAGCAAGAAGCTGCAGCTTGCATGCAAGGAGCTCCAAGGCCCTCCCCCATAAGATCTAACATATATTAGTTTTGGCGTTGATATTATTACACACAAGAGAAACAAGCAGTGTATCTTCAGCTGTTGAATAGTGCAAGCTAATAAACCCTAATATTGTTCAAGCAATAATGCCTCCAGTGGTGCTTACAGGCTTATGCCAGTACTGTGACTCTTTTTCCTCATGTATGTGGGGGATTTTCTGGCATTTTATTCTAAGGGCAAGAATTATTTTGCAAAGAACTAATATTCTTAAACACACTAGGAAAAGTCTGATTCCACTAAATTAAGCAAGATTTTTGCCTCTGACTAAAATTGTACTTTCACTAATTTTCCCTGGTACTGTAATAGGGATCTTTCTTATCTTTTATGCAGATAAAATCTGACCTGTGGCCTGTGTCAACACAAAAGGAACATAAAAGTGCTATAAAACTTTGCTAAAAGTTTCACTTCCATGTTTGTCCAAAAATGTAAAGTGCTTAACCTTTAAAATCCTTTTGACTATAAATGTCAAGTGGAAACAGTACATTCACTCAGAGAATGCACTTTTTTTGACTGAATATTTTTTACAGACAGTGTCTGAGTTTTATCAAATTTTTAATGCAAGTACAGTGTTTTGGGTCCAACACTGCAAAGTCTGAGAGATTCAGGAGCTTCAGTTCTACTATCAAAATAACTTGAGTATTTTTAAGAATTTAGCCCTCAACTGCTTAAGTATAAAACTCTCTCAGATTATCTGTTTAATTCATTGGGAATTAAAGCTCTGACTCATTAGTAGATGAGCTTAAAAAGCTTAAAATAATTTTCTCTTCTGACAATCTGCCCATTTAAATATCTGTCTCCCTCCTTACAGGACTGGGTCAGCTTCTAGGGAAGATGATGCTGTACATCTGTGGCATATTAATGTAAACTGGTATCAGTTCTGGTCTTTCCTAGCAATGATGTGGTCTTTCCAGTTATGATTTAAGTAGATCTGCAACTGCTCTATATGATTAGTCAAGCAATCCTCACAGCAAGGGCAGAAATCTTCAAAGAACGCAGTAAAAATCTTAGGGCCAGAATTGCTACAGCAGACTTAATATAAGCTGTCCCTGTTTAATGAGACAAAATTCTGAGCACTGAAAAGGAACCTGAGTTCAAATTTAATTAACAGAATGTCTTTAGTGGTTTTTTTAAAAGAAGAGCACCAAGAACAGGTGAAAAAAACTATCTTGTTGGCAAATGCAGACATGACCTGTACTTTTAATTCACTGCTGTTTGTTTTACAGCAGGTCATTATTCTCATTAATTGCTAAGCTGCTGGCAGACTCCTTGACATTTTGGATGAAAGATCAATCTGGATTTAATAAAGTGATCAAGCAGAAAGAGGTTATAATTCTTTAGGTTAGAAGTCTGCCAAATCAATGGCATTGTGCAGACTGACATCATGATAGGCAGTAGCTTGTTGATACGGCAGTCCATTTTTTAATCAGGGTGACATAATACAGCTACAGCCTGGCCTGACACAGAATTGCATCATGCATGCACAGCCAAGATTTACTGTAAATCCAACACAGTGTCTCTCCTGATTGCTCCTACTTAGAAGTTCAAGGTGGGCAGGTAGGCAGGAAGGTGT
>WBNQ01018505.1:0-13791 GCA_013401375.1 Spizella passerina
TGTGCCTGTTCAGCCTCAAGAAGCCCCAAATGAGAGGAGGTTTTATCACTGTCGCTCAGGAGGGTGTCAGAGGATGGACCTTCTCAGTGGTGCCCGATAATAGCACAAGAGGCAGCAGGCAGAAACTGATATAAAGAAGTTCCATCTCAATATGACGAATAATTTTTTTACCATGCAATGAGCGAGCACTAAACAGTTTATCCAAAAAGGGTGTGGAGTCTCCCTCACTGGAGATATTCCAGCACTGTTGGGACACAGTCCTGTGCCATATGCTCTATGGTGACCCTCCTTGAGCAGGAATGTTGGACCAGACAACCCACTGTGGTCCCTTCTAATTTAACTCATTCCATGATTCGGTGACATTCTTAACAGAGACTGGCTCACCCTGAAGTGGGAAAAGTCTTATTGAAACAAATTAAAGTCATCTCCCACCTCCTTCTAGTGGACAAAAAACTTTCAGCATCCACTAGGAAAGTAACATTGCAGGACACAAGAAATCCATGACATTTCTGGATTGTGGAAAGGGTAATTTTTTTGTCACAGATCTTGGACAGGCCTTGAACATGCTTTAATCTTTTGGAAACTTCAATCTGCCTAAAAAAATACTGTTGCTACATCTCAAATTACTTTTACCTTGGTAAAACACATACTTTTTGTACTGATCTGCTTACCCAGCACTTTAAAGTAACCAGAGTATTCTTGGCTGCTCTTTTATCAAGAAGAAAGATGGATGCCCTTTCATTAAGGCTATAAAAATTAGTCCCTTGTACTTATGAGTCAGATCTTTCTGAAGCAGCTTACTCCTCTTTCTCATAATGGGGCATTCAGCTTTCATCAGCAGTGCTTCCACTAACAATCCTAAAACCAACAGCCTAAAAAAAGCCATGATGAGTCCTTACAAGGAGTCTGGCAGCAATAATCTTCTCTTAAATACAGACAGACGAGATAAACGCTGAGCTGGCCACAAATTTTCAGACAAACAAGAACTTGCTTATGATGGATTTTGAAACTAAGAGGAATGGGGCAGTTGGACAACCAATCATTTGCAGAATTTCTCTTATAATGTAACAGTGCCAAGCTCTGGCAGAAAAAAATGTAGCAGGGAACTCAAGGCTCCTGGAAGAGTGGATGTGGATGCCAAAATTTACGTGTCACTATCAGAGGACATTCAGAAAAAAGTTTTGAGAACCCCATTCAGTTAACTCACGACATCAAAGATATCTGACCAAGTCCACCAGTCCTCTTTAGAAGACCAGGATAAAGAGAAAGGCCTTTGTAATGTTAGGCAGAACATCCAAAAACATGGCCCATATCTGCATGGTGAGGATAACATTCCTCCTCCTTTCCAAAGACCAAGTTTCAGAGGTTTTAACTTATAATTGTCAATGTTCTATACCAGTTTTTAAAGAGATTAAAATAAAAAAAATCACCACACAAACCGGACATGGCCTTTCAAGGAATGTTTTGCAAAATAAATTTCCACTTTGTTTAAGTACATTAAAAATTTTTGCCTGAAAATGAATGATTTCTATGGGTGGAACTCTCGATGTGTGGNAAAAATGAATGATTTTCATTTGGGTGGAATGAATGGGTGGAACTCTCGATGTGTGGCTCCAAATACATGGAATTGGTTACCCCTTTATGAAGTCAGTAACATTTTCAAAGATTAAGAAATATTTTGGGTTTACTGAGATTTTTATATAACTTCAAACCTCTTTTAAATCTCGGTTCAAATACAGACTATTTGCTTGAGACTTTTAGGCATTTACGTGCTACCAAAATCATGTCATGCAGAAGATCTCAGTACAAGGGGATATGAACTGTTGTTGGCCATGCACACTTGTCAATGAGTGATGGAAATTATTTCATAAATGGAAAGCAACAAATATGCCAAGCAGAAGATGAATGACAGCAACTCAATCTACAAACCATATCTTCAGAATTCTATCTGTTCTCAGTCAAGAGAACAGGAAACTGAGATACACAAATGCAAACAAAGTTTGTTTTAGGACTCCAAGCAGAAATAAAATCCATTCTGAGAGGTGATGCTCTTTGCAAAAGGCTGTATATAATGTGTTCTTTGCAGAACACCAGAGGAAGGTACATGCTGTAGCACAGATACTATCAGTAACTGGAATTCAATACACCCGAAGGCAAAGCCACAAAAATGACATTTGATGCCACCACCTAAAACTAGTATCTCATCAGTAAAATAAAAGGAGAAAGTTGCATTTAAAATTAACATTAGGAAATATGACTGGATACCTCTTCTTCTTCATATCTGAAAAGCAAAATCAATGTGACCTAAACCAAGCACCCTGTATCTTATCAACTATACAGCTCCACACCTTTCTGAAGAATTCCTACCTTTTCATCTTTTCTCCTTAGTCAACCAGTGTGATCTGCTTCAGTTAGGATGAGTTTTCAGCCAACACTCTTAGCCAAAACTCAATTTCAGTGACACACTAATCATCTAAAAAACCTGACCATCTGTGTTTCATGAAAGAGAGACGTAAAAATGAGTATTAGCAGCATATTGATGAAACTGCAAACCAATCTGTCACAACCTCCTTTGCAGTCTCACATAAAAAGCACAGTTGGCAGGAATCTAAAAAATTCCATGAGAAGGCTTCTGGAAGAGAAGAAACAACTGCTTCAAATAACTCAGTTGTCTGGAAGAGAATAAAAAAGGGAGTAATTAAAGCATGGAACTGCCAAACACTGAGATAACATGGAGACCTGGCAACCATCTCTCATGGCCAGTGAAACCAAACACAGCACTTGTGCTTCACATCCTCTGTTGGCAATATAATTCTACTAAGCAATAAACCCACTGTGATTTCTGCAGGTTTGGAGGAAGTAGATGAAATGTACTTGAGAATTTGACAATGATCAAACTTTTTTACCTTCACAAAGGACTCCATAACACTCCATAATATAAAGCAGGAACAGCTGTCCTTTATTCCCAGTGAGAATGCTCTCCTGGCTCATATTAAACTTGGCATCCACTGTGACTGCAAAGGCCATTTCATCAGAACTTTGCTTTTCTCCTTGCAGAACTTCTGAAATTCCTATTGGTGCCAGCCTCAAATTTCCCAAGATACTTTTACACTCAATCTCTACCACTTACAATGTTTACTCAACACTCAAGTCTCATCCAGGAATTTGCTGAGGACACATTCTGTTTCACCATCTGGATTTTTCATATATTGGATGGTATCAGCCTCAGCATCATCAAGGAATCAGCCATTTCTGCCAAGAAGACAAAGAGGTCAGTCAAGCTTGAGGTGAGGTTGGTAACTCCACACTGATTGTGCTCAACCATGTTCTTCTCTTTCACATATTTGGAAAAGCTCCATCATCTTATCAGAAACCCAACTGGGCTGAGTAACTTATGCAACCCCAAATCTGCCTCCTAATCTTTCCTTTAGATAAAATACTTTTTTCCAGTCATCAGGAGCCTTCCTGAGTTACCAATCTCAAACCTTTTGTCCCTTCAATGTGAAAAAACCCCTGTCCTTCACCAGGCTTCAAGAAAAAATTGATTGCATCACTTCAAAAATCACACCTGGATGCCATCTATGGAATGCTACTCAACAATAAACTAACACTTTCCTTCAGAATTCCTCTGTCTACCAAGAGAGATTAATTTCATGCCCTCCAGCACTATCTTTACAAATGTTTGGGGGTTTAGTATAACTTCAGATATTTTTTCTTTCTCTTTCTATACCTTTCCAGGACTAAACACCAAGTTCTCCCACAAGCAGCCAGGTATCTGCCTCATTTCTAGACACAATCAGGCACATCACAATTGTAGTATTGAACAAGAAAGATAAATTGCAGCATGATTCACATTTCTGGTGCAAAATTTAAGCAAATCCATGAGAAGAATCTGGATGTGTGTCCATCCACTCCTTACCATCTTCACTATTAGAAAACACAGACCCCAAGCCTTCACTGATTACAACAAAAGTTATTGCCAAGAACACCAGTTAAACCTTAACTGCTATCAGCTGCATAAAAACACCTGCATTACTTGAACATTTTTGAGGGTTTTGTTGAAAATTGGGAATGAAGCAAAATTATTAAGGAACAGGCCAGTGAATTATCTTCTTTCAAAAAAATGAACTGCTCAGCAAATTAATGAGATTTGATAAAACCCACTTAATAGAATAGCAAAAAGCATGAAAATACTAAAAAAAACCATTCCTCTGAGCAGTCAAACCAAACAAACTTGGTTTTTGAATTATGTAGCTCTGGGTCTTATTACAGAGCTTTTGTTACTGGAACAAACCAGACATTTCCATAGCTCTGCATCCTACACCGGACAGCAGTACCTGTCTGAGAAGAAATATGACAAGTAAGGCATGAAACAATCATCACTCTCATCTATAGTCAGTATCAAACAAGTTTTTAGCACAGCCCTGCCTTTGGGCCATCTGGACAGCAGGCTATCTAGCAGATCCAGTTTTCTATTTCTCTTGTTCCATGTTGAACCCGTCTTTTGTCATGGCCTTCCTAACATTTAGCAACAATGAATTTTACAATTTGCACTATCCACATTGTGAAAACAAACTCCCTTTTGATCATATTAAAATTTCACCACAGCTGAAGAAATCTATTAATACTGGCACTGTCTTCTTCTAAATATTAATCTTACTACAAATCTTCCTACAAAAACAAAGTTAATTTTAGTTTCCATTTTTCAGGCAGGTGTGATATGTATTCCATGTCCAACATATAGCAGAAAATGGATACGTTCAATGACAATGATGATGCACTAAAAAAGCATACTGATATTTTTATGATTACAGTCATTGTATAAAAATAAATACAGCTTTTTTTAAAATCTGTAATCAAACAAACAAATTTAATGGCAAATTAAAATCTATCACTGCTCTCCATGAATCACAGAAGCCCTTTCCCCAACTCCACAGCAGTAAAACCAGACTTGATCCTCTTTTCCAGCATGGTGGATGATAAATCATCCCAAGCCCTGTTCAACGATTGTTCAGAGCCTGTTACTGCTACTTATGGCCCCAAGTGCAATTCCCTACAAACCCCACAGCACAAGCATAACAAAAATAAACCAAAGATCTCCAAAACCCTGAAAGCTCAATGACCACGCAGGTCCACACTCTCTTCTCTGGTGTCTTTTTCAGTCATGCCACAGTGCTGCAGCTGCAGGTTCCTTCAGGGCAGGCACTAAAAACAGAGTCTGTTCAAAGGTGGCACCTGATGGCGTCACTCCAGTCACACCTTCAGCCACCTCCGTGCTCAGACAGAGCAAACCAAGCAGCCAAGTTCCAGACTTGGCATTAATGCTACGCCAAAGAGTCACAGAGTCGTAGAACACTCCCAGGGACGAGGAGTGGGACTGAGAAAGCTGCAGAGGACCTTGGGTCATGTGGGGTTTAGGCCCAAATGAAGGCACATCCAAGGCTTCCACAGGACACCCAGCCTCAGCCAAGCTGGGGTGCCAGGCAGCCAGGGCTGAGGCTCCGCTGAGAAGAGCATCTCACAAACCCTGGAGCACAACACACAAATGTCCAGCCATGGGAAACCTTTCACATCAAACTTCACCAGAATGCAGAGGAATCACTAATTGAGTACAATTCTGTTATTACTCCAAAGGCCCAACACTAACCTCATCAGCATAATAATGACTTTCTACAGTACCGAGTGCATGCCCACACACACTCCTGCTGTACTTGGTGTCAATCCATTACCAATCCAACATGAAATAAACCCCATTGAAATCAAACTGCTTAACAATAAACACCAACAAAATACAGTAAGAAACCCTCTTACAGTTTATTTCACACCCAGACTTCAGAATATGTAATACTCAAGAAGTTATTGGGTTTTTTTTCTGATTTTAATTTTCATGTGCTTTTCTGCATGTATCATTTCTTTGATTATCATGTCTAGCTTTGTTCATTCTAGCAGTGTAAAAATGTGTTGGGATATTAAATTGTTACTAAGTGTGTACAGATGTATAGCTTCTATTTGAGCAGCTCAGGGACTGGTAACCATGGCACTGCTTCCAAGAATAGAATTATCATCTGTAACAGCACTCATGCTGTGGCAGTTGACAGAATGGTTATAAATATATCTATTAGCAGCCTGAGCTGAATCTTTAAACAGCACTATAGGGACAGCAGTTGGCTAAAAATAGCTTGACAATATTGCATTTGAACACTTGTCCTCAGAAACACTTTGTCACATCCACAGAGCGAATTTCAATATTTTTTTTTCCTCCATGAAGCTGAAAATGAACTTCTGTGGCACACAGGAGACAGACGGTGTGACATTTTTTGACCTCCCTCCCTCCTAGAACACTACAAATAAAAGCACAACAGCAACAATCTTGAAAAGGCTTCTATAAAACATGAAGTGATGCCTAGAATTCAAAGTACATGAAGCAAGAGCAGAATCAAAACTCATTTTTCAAGGAGGGAAAAAAAAACACATGGCAATCAAGAGCACACAAATAATCTGTGTGAGCTGCTGGAGTTCAGCTTCATCCTAACACATGTCCATAGAACTGGAACAAGGAAATGATGGCTACACAGTTGTTACTAACAACTGCATGAGCCACCACTCAATATGAAGAAAGGAAAATTGTCTCAAAACAGGTTTCTAAATACAGAAGATTTCATTAATTCAGACATACATTCTCAATAAATATATTTTGCTTGCCACTTTTAATATTTTCCTCATCTTTTAATCCCAGTTGATACCAGTGCAATAATACCTCTGTGACCAGTTCAGCCAGCTGATGAAAAACCAACCAGTGTCCTTTATTACTCAGGGAAATGCCTGCATTACTTTAAATTATCAAATACAATTGCTAATTGACTAATAATCATCTGTACCCTGGAAAATGTGACTCATCAAAAAAAAAAAAAAGCTATGAATTATGAAGGTCTCTACAAAGAAAAAGATGTGCTCACAGAGTACATCATTTCACATAGCATTAAGTATTTTAGCTGAGAAGAAATCTCCGGAGGTTCTCTGATCAGCCCCACTCAATGCAGAGCTAAATTACAGCAGGTTGTTTTCATTGAGCCAAATTCTGAAAATGGAGATTCTGCAACATCTCTGAGCAGCCATTTTGTGTCTGAGTGAACAAGAAACTCTCTAATATGTGACTGCATCTTATATTCAAGCTTGTTCCTACTGCGTGGAATTTGGGTGGTGCCCAGTGACAGACAGTGGGCACAGAATGAAACAGGAAGTTTCCTCTGAACATCAGGAAACATGCCTCAATTATCAACCTGTTTCCAGCACAAACCCAAACTATAGCCCCACACCAGCCATGATGAACAAAGTTAACTCTACTGCAGCCAAAACCAACACAGGGTGAGAGCATGGAAGTTCCCCAGGAAGCTGGAGAATCTCCCACCTTAAATATACTCAAAAGTCAACTGGACACAATCCTGGACATCTGACTGCCTAAGCAGGGTGGAACAAAGATGTTGTCCAGATTTGCCTTCCAGTCTCTGCCATTCTGCAACTCTGTTATTGTTTTTTCACTGTGTGTTTCCCAGATGAGCCCAGCTCCCCTCACTCTGCACTCTGCCACCAGGTAAAGCCCTCAGCCACCTTCACCTGGGGCTGCAGAAACCTCAGATGCCATCACATCCTGGGGCTGCAGAAACCTCAGATGCCATCACATCCTGGGGCTGCAGAAACCTCAGATCCCATCACATCCTGGGGCTGCAGAAACCTCAGATCCCACCACATCCTGGGGCTGCAGAAACCTCAGATCCCATCACATCCTGGGGCTACAGAAACCTCAGATCCACCACATCCATCATGGAGCCCACTGTCCTCACTCCAGCACCTCCTTGTCCATCTTACACCGAGAACCCAAAACTGGGCACAGCACTCCCAAGCACTGACCAGAAGGGAAGAATCCTTGAGCCTGCTGACCACACATTTCCTGGTACATCCAGTTGGAGTTGGCCTTCACTGAAAAGGCACACAGACACTGCTGACTGTTCCTCCATCCACATCCATCCAGTTTTTTCTGCCATGACTTTTTATCCAGTCAGCATCCAGCCTATGCCATTGGTAGGGCAAGAGAGTATCCTTTTTTTTTATTTTATAAGCATATATATGTGTGTGTATAAAGTTTCATTACCAGTGATTTTGAAGGGTATTATCTACATTAAAAATAAGAAATTAAACACAGCTTAAAATGCACTGAACTTGTGGTCTTCAGCAGTAAAGGAAAGACCTTTGATATATGCTTCCAATTGCAAGTGAAAACAAGACCCAAGGAAAAGAAAAATTATCTCCCAGCCAAAACTAAATACAGTTTCTAAAATAGGTTTGAATTACACCTTCCATCTTTCGTGATGATTACTTAAAGATGAACTACAACTTAAATAGAACAAGTTCCACGTGTTGTATCCTTCTTAAAGCTTGGTTTTGGTAAGGGAATGTAATCTGACATTTAAAACTTAGATAATGAAAGTCAAGTCCACTGTAGTATGAGACTTGAATATTCAGGCAAGAAAATTAAGCTCTTGGGATAATTAGAATTGCTGTTTTCATAAGGCATATGGATCAACTTGACCGTGGCAGTGAACTCAGGCTGCAAGGCAAAAAGAATTAACACTTCTACTCAAATTTGCCCATTATCAACTACACTTTCTTTAAAGTTTAAACACTTCCAATCTTTTTTCTAGATTTATCACAGGGGAATTAGAACATAGAGCACACATTACAACTGTGAACTTCTGAGAATCTACTGACAGTACTACTCCACATCTCTCTAGGATTTCTGTATATCTGCCAAGTGATATTACCACCATGAAGACTTTTCTCAACCAAAGTGTGATGCTGAGGACTAAAGAAAAATCATGTCAGATCTGGTAAGATACTTCATCAAACAGGAAAATTAATGAGAGAACAAGCCTTTAGAATGAGCAATAGCTTGAGTGATACCATTCCTTTAAAACATCATCTAGGTAGCTGACTTTACAAATAAAACAAAAATTAGGTTAAACCTCTGTGCAAAGGAAATTAATTTTTGTTCCACTTAACTTCAATGTCAGCTACAAAAGTGCTGTTATTCCAAGGATGTAAAAACTTTGCTAAGATCTCCAATTAAACCTATACCACCAATTAAAACAGAATAATATCTATTACTTTATGACTCTGTCCTGGTATAAATATTTGGTTAAGCAGCATTTCACAGGATCACAGAATGAGTGGAAGAGACCCACAAGAATCATTGAGTCCAACTCCTGGCCCTGCACAGCACCATTCCAAACATTCCCACCATGTGCCCTGAGAGTGTTGTCCAAACACTTCTTGAGCTCTGCCAGGCTTGGTGCTGTGAGCACAGCCCTGGGGAGCCTGTTCAGTGCCCAACCACCCTCTGGGGAAAGAACCTTTTCCTGACATCCAACCTAAACCTTCCCCAACACAATTTCAGGCCATGCCTTCAGGTCCTGTCACTGGTCAGAGATCAGTGTCAGCCTCTCCTCTTCCCCTCACAAGGAAATTTTAACTGCAATGAGATGTCCCCTCAGTCTACTCCAGGCTGAACAGAACAAGTGTCCTTGGCCACCCCTCAAGTAGTTTCACCTCCAGAACTTTCACCATCTTCTTTACCCTCCTTTGGATGCTCTCTAACAGCTTTACATCTTTCTAATATTGTGGTATCCAAACTCACACACAATATTCAAGGTGAGGCCACCCCAGTGCAGTGCAGAGCAGAGCAGAGCAGAACAGAGCAGAACAATGCCCTCCCTTGCCCAGCTGGTGATGTTGTGCCTGATGGCCCCAGGACAGGGTTGGTCCTTCTGGCTGCCAGGGCACTGCTGACTCACATTTAACTTTCCACTGATCAGGACCCCCAGGTCCCATCCCACAGCTGCTTTCCAGCCTCATTCCTCAGTCTGTCTGTACATCCAGGGCTGCCCATCCCTGGCACTTGTCCTTGTTGAGCTTCAATGGCTGCTGATCGCCCAGTCCATTTGTTCAGGTCTCTGTGGGGCCTCTCTGCCTTTGAGGGCATCAACAGCTCTCCTCAGTTTTGTACCATCTGTGAACTTGCTCAGTGTCCCTTCCAGCCATGAGTCCAAGTCATTTATGAAGATGCTGAAGAGCACAGGGCTAAGGATGGAGCCCTGCAGAAGCCCACCAGTGACAGGTCACCATTCTGAGGTCACCAGTGTCATTGTCACCCTTTGTGCCTGACCCCTGAGGCAGTTGCTCACCCATCCCATGATGGGGGCTGAACATTTTGTCCAGAGGGACACCATGAGAGGCAGTAGTGAAAGCTCTGCTGACACCCAACAAGATGGCATCAGCTGGCTCCCCCTGCCCAGCTGGGTGGTGACCTGCTCATGAAAGGCAGCCAGGTTTGCCAAGCAGGACTTTCTCTCCTGAAGCTGAGCTGGCTGTGACCAATGACTGCATTGCCTCCCAGTACCTGCACTGTCTTTCAGTACCTCCCAAAATAATCTTCTCCATAACTCTACCAGGCACTGAAGTGAGACTCTCATCAAAATGACTTTTTCTCTTCAAGTAATTTGTTGCATATATTCCTTTAGAAGTAAAAGAAGAATGCCAAAAGTTGCCTGAATTTATTATAATTTTATCAGATAGTCTAAAATTAATCATTAGCAAGTATCAATTGGCTGGCTGCATTAACACAAATGGTCTTGATTGGATGAAGCACAAGCTACTGAAGCCAACAGAGATACTGAAGTTCAACACAGACAGAAAAAATAAAAATAATTTTAAAAAATCCTACCACTGTTTGATATAACAACTTCAGAGCAAACTAACATTTATTCTGAGCTGTAGCTGACTATATTTATGGGTGCTGTGTTTTATCTCAGTCACAGTGCCATCTGGTGACTATTTATACCCTTATACATTTTAAATAGATGGGATCTTTTAGGCTCATCCAACCACCTCATGTCATCCATTAACCTCCTCCTAAGTCTGATGTGAAAGTGAGGACAGGAACAGTTCTCCAGGAAATGGAATGATTCCAGATTTCCATTTTACATGTTCTTCAAGTGAACTCAGAAGTTCATTAGGAACAGAGTGTATTTTAAGCACTAAGGTATATGAATGTTGCTATAAAAGAATAAAATTTCTATTGCTGGAAAGGAAGAGCTGGTCTCAAGAAAGAGATGAATGGAAGGGTTTGCATTTTTTTTTGCTTTTCCCTGGAAATTGGCCTCTAAAAGCCAGCTGTGCAAGGACAAAGAGCACAAACTGCCTTTCAAATCCTGCTGCTAAAGTTACCACAGCTTTCATTGAAAAAGTGGTGGCAGATACATCCATTTAGTAAAGATAAATCAGTATTGATCAGCTTATTGCATCCACATATGAAAAATTCAAATAGACTTCCCAGGTTTGTTATATATTTTATCTCTTTTAACAATTTACAGCAGTTATGAGCCAGTTCTGACACTTTGATTAAAGCAGCAACATGGGAGAAAGATTTATGTTGGTGTTAACCTTTATTTTTACCCCTTCCCCAAACTTACGACAAACATTCTCATCATTATTCACCCTTCAACTCTTCCCACAACAAAATAAGTGACAAGACTGTAATACATGGCATATCTATAAAAGAGGAACACATATTATACCTGGCACCGTTTTTCCTTAATATAAAAAATGCTGCATGAAAAATATCTAATTAGAAGTTAAGGCAGTATAGACAATTCCCCAAAATCCCCATGGCAGAGAGACTGAACTAAAGGATTTTTATGGACCCTTCCAACCCAAACCAGTCTATGATTCTATGCAGCCAGAAACTTCTCTTACAATAAGAAAGAGGCAGCTATTGGACATGAATTTTAAATAGACTGCTGTTTCTCCTTTCTGGAATAAAAGGATTTTATGTAATACTACACTTATTTCAGGCTTTCAACAGGCATAACCAACTTCATATAAAATGAATGTCCATAGTGATGAGTTAGAAAACTAATTCATATTGTTGTTTCTTATGCTGATACTACCTCAATTTCCAGTCCAATATCTATTTTGTTATTAAGCATATTCACATGGAACAAGTGTATAAAACATTAAATATTACTTCAGCTGCTACCAGTACCAGTAGTAACAAAATGCTTCAACCATCCCATAATTAAACAGCTGGGATGCTCAGAGGGAATAATTATTTCCTATTTTTCTGTGGAAGACAGTGTCACAGTCCATTTAGGGAAGAACTCAGCATGTCTGCTACTCGCTGCATAAAATAGTTGAGGCTGTTGTTCAAAACCCCAAATCTGCTGCTTCTGATACTTTCACTGGAAGAAACTGCTCTGATTCCACACTCAGTAAAGCAGACCTGTTCTCAACATATTATGCAGGTCAACAATTTCTCATTAAGTTTTCTTTCCATAAACCATGCTATTAATAATTTTTCCATTATCCACTCTTTTCTAGAAAGCACTTCACCCCAAAAAAGCTAACAGTTTTGGTTTTCAAGGGTAATGCAACCTACTCCTGACAACAATGAGCATACACAACTATTTGATAAATTGGAGGGGGAAAATGACCCAATCTTTCCCAAGTGATTGTAATTAAACTCATCTATTCTCTTTCATTAATATTCCAGAGTGCCACAGAATCATTTTCTATTTACTTGAATGAATATTCATGAGAGAACTGACTGGAACTCGTGTCCACTTCCCTCACGTGCTCATCATTTCAAACCAACTCTCATCCGGGCTGGGCAGTCTTGTAAGACTGCAGTGTCCTAGCCAGGAAAGGGACTGAATTTGTATTATTTGTATTTCTGGTGCATTGCATTGACCTCACAAGGCCTCAGGACTGAGATTTGTTCAGTTTGCTCTGATTGACCTGCCTGCAACTTTATTTTATGAGCTTTAGCTGCCATGACAATTTGTACACCTCACCAGGATACTGTGTCTCATTTGTTTTAGTAGTGTGGGCCAACCACAGCTTTACACACAGAGTTGCAAGAGGTGGAATGAGATATTCAGGAACAAGATAATCATGTGGTGTAAATAAATAAAGGCCCTGTCTGATGACAGACACTTGGAGAGGTGGTTGCAGCACAGCTGTACAAGCAAAACCCCACAGGCTGTAAACCACCCACCAAGAATCAGATACAGAAATGCAGGTGCACAGCTGGACAAAACCCTGCTCAGGGCTAGCAAGAACAAATAACATCTAACAAATGCTGATGTGGGATGTAACAAGGAACCACAGACCAATGAAGAAAAAGTAAGGTGTAAAAACACATTAGAAAAGGCATCCTAGAAAAGAAACCACCTGTGGCATGTTCCACCCAGTGAAGGAACCTCACAACATTGGGAGGGTGGCCATAGCTCCTGCCCCTTTTCCTCTGCTAAGAATTGGGTGTTTAATAATTCCAGCTGTATTATTGTTCTTCCTGTAATGGTTCAGTCTGGATTAATAACAAATAAAAGGTTACAATTTCAATGCTAAATACTGTACTTATACTGAACTGGCTTAGCCATGTAAGGTGTTACTTTCTCATTGACTGTAAAACAATAAAGAGGCATTGGGTGATCTCCAGAGGAGCCTCCCAACCTCAGCTGTTCTGAGTCTGATTCTGTGAATGATGCCTTATCAATAAACAGCTGGATAAATAGCAGATGAGATTGGAATGTTTCTTTGAATTCTCTGTGCTGTGTTCTTCAAACTGACCTTAGACTTACAGCTCTGCTATATTTGGGACAGATACTGTTCTGATTTTTGCTGTACAGCTCCTAGTCAGTGAACACAACTCTGTAATGCAGCTATTAATTTTCCTTA